>JAGKTI010036021.1:0-11146 GCA_018397915.1 Birgus latro | reverse complement strand
AGAACCATGCATGGGAAAATTAAATTGCAAGCAGGAAATTATGATTAACATTTAGGGTAATTTCTTAACACATTAACAGCATGATGAAAACAGGTTAGGCATGAAAATCTTTATGGCAACCATAGGTTAGATTAGGTTAGGACCGGACATGAAATTAACTGCTTCCTCCTTTTTTCTAGCTATTTTACTTAAGAACCATGCCTGGGAAAATTAAATTGCAAGCAGGAAATTATGATTAACATTTTTGGTAATCTTTTAACACATTTACAGCATGATGAAAACAGGTTAGGCATGAAAATCTTTATGGTAACAATAGATTAGGTTAGGTTATGACCGAATATGAAATTCACTGGCTCCCACCTTTTTCCTAGCTAGTGCACTTGAGAACCATGCATGAAAAAATTAAATTGCAAGCAGGAAATTATGATTTAAGATTTTTGGTAATTTTTTAACACATTTACAGCATGATGAAAACAGGTTAGGCATGAAGTTAGGGTACTTATGAACAAGAAGCAGCTATCCTGATGTAATAACCCACTCTATCATCTCAGACTCTGACAGGAAGACCTGGCACCTGACACACCTTTCCACTTGAGAATCACCAGCACTTATCATCAACACTTTCCACAACGTTTTTTTTTTTTATAACTGGAATCACATCACTTCACTGCACTGTACATAACAGTAAATTCCATCATCACACACATGATGAAGAAGGTGAAGAGCAGTATCAAGCACTGTAGGAGGTAGGGTATCACCACAAAAGCAATCATTTCGGCCGCCATTGTCGGAGGTGTTCACGAGGCAGTAACTGAGTGGCTAATTTCGACCGACAGACAGGCACCACGAGTGTAAACATAGCCAATTGGCGCGGGCGGGAAATTCAAACTGATGTGGTCCCAAAAAATCGAAAATTTTTCGATTTTTTTCTAATTTTTTGGCATTTTGGGGGTTGGGCAGCCCACAACATCCGAATAGTGAGTATGTCCGAGTATTGGACGTCCGAATAATAGAGGGATTACTGTACTTTCCACAATCTTTGTCTATCCACCCTGTTATATTATTTCTCCAAATCCATGAAGGCTGCATACAACTTCTTTCCCTTCTCTAGAAACTTTTCCACTTAGGATCGAAGAATGAATATCTGGTCTACACAACCTCTTCCCTTCCTAGAACCTCCCTGTTCTTCTCCAACTAATTCCTCTGTTATTTCCTTAACTCTGTCAATAAGTATCCTACCATATACTTTTCCTATTACACTGAGAAGGCAATTAACCCTATGATTACCACACACTTCTTTTTCCCCTTTTCCTTTGTACCGAGGAATAATTATACCTAACTTCCAATCCTCCAGGACTCTACCTTCCTCCCAGGCCAATCTGCACACCTTCCACATTCATTCTTTTACTATCTCTCCCCCATGCTTCTGCATTTCACCACACACTCCATCAATTCCTGGGGCTTTCCCCATTTTAACTTTCTTCATTGCTTCCACAACTTCCACCCTACTGATTTCTTCCTCTCTTCTCACAACCCTCCTTCTCCCCGCCATTCCTCACCACTTATAGTTGCATTACTTATATTCTCTATGTTCAACAATTCTTTGAAGTGTTCTCTCCATCTGTTCACTTTTCTCCCTTCTCCACTAGTAATCTACCATTTTTATCTTTCACACCCCCACTAACTTCGTTGGCACCCTGTCTAGCTCTCCTTACCTCTTTCCAGAACATTTTCTTAAATTCCCTCCACTTTGCACTCAAATTCCTTCCAAATTCCTCATCCACTCTCTTCTTACTAATCTTTTCACCTCTCTCCTCCTCTCTACATATAACTCTCTCGTCCGTCTCTTAGCTTCTTTGACGCTCCTGTTCCTCATCCACTCATTATATGCTTTCTTCTTTTGTGCCACAGCCTCTCTCACCTCTTCCGTCCACCATGCTGTTCCCTGAACCCCCTTTCGTCTTCTCTTCACCCCATACACCACCTCACATGCTGCACAGATTTCTTCTGTGAATGTCTTGCACGCAACTTCCACGTCTCCCATCTGCTCCAATCTGTATTTATCCAATCGCTCCTCCATTTCCCTTTTATATTCAGCCGTTATTCCATCCTCTTGTAACTTTTCTACCCTCCTTGTAACAAATACTTCCTCCTGTCCTTCCCTTCTTCTCTTCCTCCATCTTGTTTGGATTCTGATTCTGGCCACCACCAAGTGGTGGTCAGAAAGTCCACTCCCCCGTATACTCGTGCATCCATTACACATCTCATCCTTTCATCCACACACACATAGTCAATCATTGCCTTCCGTTCATTCGGTTCACCATCCACCCTTCTCAACACTCGCCATGTACACCTATGGATCATTTTGTGCCTGAAGAAGGTATTAGCTAACACCAACCCCCTCCCGGCACAAATTTCCACTACAGCACAGCCATTCTCATCCATCTCTGCAGGCACACCCCACTCACCAACCACTCCACCCACCTTCTCATTCCCTACTTTTCCATTCATATCTCCAGTCAGAAACACTCTCTCTTTCCTTTCAAACTTTTCCAAGCAGGCTTCCACATTTGTCCAGAACTCTTCTCTCATTCTACTTACACGATCTTGCTTTGACGCATACACGCACACAATCGCCCACATTTGTAGTCGAACTTTCACTCTTACCTACACAATCCTTGACCCAACTGATCCATACTCTCTTATATTCTCCTTCCATATGTTGCTCACAGCAATGCACACTCCTTCTTTGGCTCTCTCATTCTCACCTACTCCCACGCATATACCCCATCCATACTTTCATTCTCGCACACTCTCACCTCGCCATTTAGTTTCAGTTATTCCACATATATCCAATTTCGCACTCTCAGGCACCTGTACGATCTCTCTCTCTTTCACCTCATCATTCATACCCCTTACATTCCAAGTCACAGTCCTTACCAAGTCCTTTGTCTGGTCCTTTTTTGTCAACTTTTGGTCAGTCCTGGTCCGAGGCTTCTTGTTCATATTTTTAGTTAATTGTTTTATGGGGTGGGGCACTAACCCACCACCAACCCTTTTAGTCGCCTCTTACGACAAGCAGGGATACTGGGAGAGAATTCTTGAAAACCCCCTCATTATTCACATGCTGTTTAGGTCAAGTTCGTGCTTGATTTGTAGTGAGGACTTTCAAGAGACTTAGTGGGAATCCTTGGTGATTAAAACTTTTATGGGGAGTATTAGGGGGCAAAACTAATCGGTTAGGTTAGGTTAGAATGAAGTAGCTATGCACTGCTGTGTCCAGTCGGTGAGGTCGTATGTAAACACACTGTCTTCGGTGTCTTAAGGCAGATGTATTTGTAATAAACTATCGTTAAATACATTTTTAACAAAAAATATGAGGCTCCTAAAACTTAACTCCCCGTTTTACTTGTAAATATATGTCACTTTTTAGTGTGAATTTGATTTTGCACGAGGTTATGTATAATCTGTCTCGTGTTGTATGAAGACTCTGCCGTATTACTGCGGAAAATTCCTTAAACCAAAAGTGGTCAGTTGTTTACAAGGAGTTGCCAATCCATGCATTACCTGATCCATGACCACACCGCTCGGCACTTCGGCGCATTTGGCTCCCAGTTTGAAATGTTTAATTTTGATGTGTTTTACTCTTAGAGTTTTTGTCAACCTTCTTCAAAAATTCGGATTATTGGGATTTTCGGATTATCAGTGTTCGGATTAATGGACTTTTACTGTATTACTAACTCCTGTTTTATATACTTCTATCTAAAGCTCATATTTATCATCGACATTTGTGATCATATTCATTTTACTCCAGTCTACATTTTGGAAAAATTTCCTCAGGAAAGCAAAGTCTGCCTTCTTATAATTGTATCTATTTTCTCTGTGTTTTTTATCTCTTTCTCCTTCCCTTACTCCCGCCACTTCCATCTCAATAACCAGATGATCACTTTTACCAAAGGGGCATTGGTAGGTTATATTCCTCACATCATTTGGGTCCTTTGTGAATACTAGGTCGAGCCTTGATGGTTCGTCGTCACCCCTAATTCTTGTATTTTCTTTGATTAATTGGGTTAACATGTTTTCCATCACCAGTTCCATTAATTTATTTCCCCATGATTCCTCATTGTTCCCAGCATCCATACTTTCCCAATCAACTTCTCTACCATTAAAATCTCCCATTATTATTATTCTGTATCTTCATTTAATTAACATCTTTAGTTTAATATTGGATTCTCTTATTAACTGTTCATAATCTTCTTTTGTCCATGCACTAGTTTTGGGGGACTTATAAAATACTATTACATCTAGTTTTTCTCCATAACTGTCCACAATTTCAGTTCCCAAAAGTTCAGGAGTAGACTGTAGCACCAGTCGACCAGGGCAGTACTCCCGAGGTGGATGGCAAGCTGGTGATAGGGAGAGCTGGAACTCCAGTTTCAACAGTCCTCAGGACTCGATCCTGACCATCTCCTTTTGCTGGACATTTTCAGTGCCTCATTTACACAGAGAGTAGGCCAGCATACTCCCTTAATACCTTTATCTTCAACTGTCTACACCACACTACATGTGCATGAGATACCAAACCTTCTTCTCACACTATCTTAGCAATGGCCACTGCAATAATACTGTCAAAAGAGGTGGTACCTTGGATTGCCACCACCGGCAGGGTAGGGCTGGTGGCACAGGGTCCTCCCGGTCGCCATCATGTGACTGTGCTTGCAGCAACCGTTGCAATTTCCAATCTTGCTTTTCGGCAGAAAAGTGAAGGTGCAGCCTTATTGTTTACAAATATCCGTGGCCTTTGGACCAACCTAAATTCAGTTCATTTTTTCCTACACTCCATATCCCCTCAGGCCCTATTCCTCACAGAACCATAAATCTCACCCCATACTAAAATATCCCCATTTTGTTTTCTTGGTTACCATCTTCTCACAAACTTCAGTAACAAGGGCGGCACCTGCTGTTATATTAAATCTCAATATGCAGTAGATACTATCTTAAACTTCACTTCATCCAATTTTGATTACTCATTGTACAAACTAAATTATCTAAATATTACCAAATATATCTGTGTAGTCTATCACTCCCCCAATGCCTCTTCAGAACCCAGTGTATTTGACTCAATATCCACGCAGTTGAGTAACCTCAACCTTGCGCTTAGTACCAAAATTACCATTTTGGGTGATTTTAACGTACATAATGTTGAATGGTTATTGCGTTCTGCCAGGAGTGCGAGCTGTTTGCAGAATCGTTTAATCTTACTCTGCTGGTAAAGCAACCAACCAGAATACCAGATAATCCTGACCATAATTCCCACCTCTTGGATCTATTCCTGACAAACAATCCAGATCAATACAGGATAGAGGTATTGGTACCACTTGGATCCTCTGACCACAATCTCACCAAAGCCTCATTAGTTAGCCCCCCCAAACCTCCCCGTTCTGAACCTGTTAGGGTGACCCAATGGCACTTTGATAGGGCAAACTGGGATGGATTTAGAAATTATCTTGCTGACATTCTGTGGCAGTCCTTCTTCTCTAGTGATGCCAATTCTGCCCAGTCCCATATTAGTGATTTTATACTAGCTAGTATAGATTTGTTCATACCAGGTCAACAGTTCACTAAAAGATCGAACTCTCCAAAATAGTTTGATAGCAGCTGTGCAAGAGCAACTGCCCAAAAGTTATTAGCATACAACACTTACTTAATATCAAAAACATCTGAATCACTCTGTCAATTAAAAATTGCTAGAAACCATGCAAAAGCTGTAATAAATCTCGCTAAATCAAACTTTCTTCATAATCAAGCATCAAAACTACTTAACAACCCTAATGACAGTAGAATATTTTGGTCAACTCTTAATTCTTTCAATAATAACTTTATCAAGTCATCATCCATTCCCCCACTAAAATCTTCAGATGGCAACATTACAAATGACCCACATAGGAAAGCAAATATCTTTGCCAGCACATTTGCCAGAAATTCTACCTTGGAGGAAGTCAGCCAGAACGTCCCAGTATTAGAACTTGACTCTCCTGAAATTGTCCCACTTAAAATACAGACAAGATACGTAAAATCCATCCTAGACAATTTACCTACCAACAAAGCTCCAGGCCCAGATGGAATTCCCCCAATTGTTTTGAAAAAGTGTTTCCCAGAACTTGCTCCTGTTCTTGCTAAACTCTTCAGACAATGCATACGCACTTCTTCGCTTCTTAGTTCATGGAAAGAAGCCAATATCCACCCAATTTCAAAGATAGGAAGTTCCTCTGACCCCTTTGATTACAGACCAATAGCTGTCACATCTTCTCTTGGTAAAGTATTTGAAATTTTAATCAATAAGCATATAGTTAAACACTTTGAATCCAACAACTTAATTAGCGATAAAAAATATGGTTTTCACCACGAAAGATCCACCATTGACGTACTTAATATCCTGACTCATATCATTCATCAATCAATCGACCTATATGGAGAAACTCACGCAGTAGCCCTTGTTATTTCTAAGGCTTTTGACACAGTATGGCATCATTCCCTGCTGTCCAAACTCCCTTGCCATGGACTGACGTCTTTTATTCCTCTGCTTGCCTCATATCTCAGCGACAGAAGAATAAGTGTAAAAGTAGATGATGTATATTCCAATTTCCACTCAGTTAATGCCAGCGTTCCACAGGGGTCAGTTCTGGCACCAACCCCGTTCCTGGTTCATATTAATGATCTTTTATCTGTCACCCACAATCCCATTCATTCATATGCAGATGACTCAACACTTCACAGTTCATTCACACTCTGACACCCATTTTCAAAGTCAGATATCTCTAATTCTCAACTCAGCACAGCCATTTCCATAAATCAAGACTTATCTATGATCAGTGAATGGGGGCAAAACAACCTTGTTTTATTTAATGCTAGTAAAACCAAATATATACAATTTACCAATAGACAGATATTGCCTGATTCATATATTACCTTCAATGCTACTAATATTCCCCTCTCCAAAAGTATTGAAATTCTCGGCATCTCACTTAACAGTGCCCTCAGCTGGACCTCTCATGTCAGATCACCTGCTAAAACCGCCTCAAAGAAACTTGGATTATCATACAGAGTCTGTAACTTCTTCACCGACAAGCAGATAGCTACAGTTTACAAAAGTAATGTGTGCTCTCAGCTTGAATATTGCTCACCCATGTGGAATGGATGTGGAGAGGTTGCATTAAAACAACTAGACAGAATTTAGAAGAAAGCTGTTGAAATTATTAATAACCCTCCTATTACAAATAATTTACTCCCTTTATGAGTAAGAAGGAATGTTGCCTCCCTTACATTATTTTACAAATATTTTTATGGCAAATGCTCAGACGAAGTTGCATCCATTGTGCCACCTCTCCATGCCTTCCCTCGTGCTACACAGGCATCTGGCAGCGCTCATGACTGGAATGTCACGCTGCCATATTGCTGAACTTCCGCCTATCAGAATTCTTTTATTCCCCGAACTCCATCTCTCTGGAACTCGCTTCCTCAGAGATGCTTCCCTCCAAACTTCAATCTGCAGATGTTCAAGTCCAACTATTACAGATATTTCATGAATGGAGGACACCAGTAACCTGATGTATGTTTTTTTGTTTTTTAATTCATTTGTTTTTCCCTCTTCTGTTCTGTTATTAAAAAAAAAAAAAATCAATTTCTATAATTTTTGCTCTTAGGTCATTATGGGTTAAAATCATTATATCTCCCCCAAACTTACCTTCTCTATCCTTCCTCCAAATATTACAATTGTTCCATCCAAATAATTTTGTATCGACATCTCGGGGCAATTTTGTCTCCACCAGGCAAACAATTTCAGGTTTATTTTCATTTATGTAGTCTCCAATTTCCCTTTCTGAGATATTAACCCATCTACATTACTATACATGATGCTTAGATTTACTGCACTGGTTATTTCTTTACTTATTCTTCTCTTTTTCCTAATCATATCCATCTCCCTTGTTTCCTTCACTTTTAATTCCTCACATACCACTTCCTTACTTTCACCATCAATCTCCAAAAAAAAGTTTTACATTCTTCCTCTGTCCTCGTGTCATTTTTTTCCTTTCTTCAAAGATTTTAAAACTTCTCTTTCTTCTTCATTCAAATCTTTTCTTACTATAATATTTTCTATTCCTGCCTCTTTACTTAGTTTCCAGGTCACTTTAAGTATATCATTTTCTGATGACAGCTTAACTCTCACTGGTATTGCTTTCCCTTTGTTATATGGTCGTATCCTCCTTACTTTCTCAATTTCTTTTTCTCGTGTGTTTCCTTCAGGATCGATCTTGCCCAAAATTTTTCACACATGATTTGAGTCTCTCTCGAGTCTCACAGATCTACCTTTTCTTCCTCCTCCCTGTTTCCAAATATTACCACACATCTGTTCCTTTCTACAGTTTCTCTCACTATTTTCTCCTTTTTCTTCAATATTTTCACTACATTTTCTTCCATTTTTTTCTTGTTCACTTCCCTCTCTTCCTGAATGATTTCCCTTAAGCTGACCACTTCTTTTTGTTCTTCTTCCACATGTGCCCACTTTGCCTTTTGCTTTTCTAACACACTACTCACCTTCTCCATTTTGTTACTGCTCTCTTCTAGTTTTCTCCTTAATTTGATATTTTCTTGTTTCAAATTCTCAGTCTCCTGGTTCGCCGTTTCATTGGCCTGTATCAAACTCTGTGTAGTATTTTCGGTATTTTCAGGCATGTTTCTTTATACTAGATCCTCCATTTTCTTTTCTAGTTCACTAATTCTCATAATCAACATTTTGACTTATTCCATCACATTTGTTTCACCGTCAAATCCTGAAAATTCCGGTCCCTCAGTGTTTACATTGTCGGCCATGTGTGTGTGTATGTCTTTGTGTGTCTGTGAATGAGTGAGTAAGAGAGTGAGCGAATGAGTGAGTGAGCGAGAGAGTGAGACAAGGTGTGGGGATAGTAGGTCAGTTTGGCTTTCTTGTTTCCCTCCCTGTCCTCCCCTCCTCCCTCACTCCTGCTTTACTCCCTCCCCATCCCCCTGCCCTTCCCTTCCCCCCACCCTCCCTCACCCCCACTTGCCTCTCTCCCCATCTTCCCTCCCCCCTCTTGTCTCCCACCCCCTCTCTTGTCTCCCTCCCCACCCTCCCTCACCCCTGCTTGTAACCCCCCCTGGGTTAGCAGGGGAAAGTCCAAATGTCATTTTTATTGGACTTTTGCTTTTTTCAGAATGGCTTGGACCCCAGGTAGTCCATTATAGTGAGGTTTTACTGTAAATTGCTTTCTGCAGTACCATCATCTACACTGTTTGCATGTCCTTTTCACATATGCAGATTTAGAACAGCACTTGCCAGGCTTTTTTGTTATGTGTCTAAGTAAGTACTGTATTAATAATATCTGAGATAATATTATTTAAACAGAATCTTTATGTATGTATTTGCATTCTTCATCATTTCTATCACCTTAGTCTCTCCTGGAGCCCCTTGACATGGGATGGCTGTGATAGGACTGTGTCCAGGCTGCTTTGTTTTCATATAGTTATGCCACATTGTTTACTGTACTGTACATATATTTTCTGTGTGCATTTTGCCAAACTCTCAGGAATCCAAGTACTATATTGGATAGTACAATAACTGTATAACCTGGTGGCCTAGAGGGTTCAGGCACTCCTACCGGATGGGGCTTACAGGTTTACATCCAAGGGATGATAGGGATGTATTGCTCACTTAATGCCATTCAGGGATAAATTGAGTCTGGTCACCTTTTTCATAAATGTTACACTGAGTAGCCTAGCCCAGGACCCCTGTTTTCCTTATGGGGGCAAAAAAGTCTTCGATTATAGATAGATACCGTTTTTTGCCAGGGACTGTATCTGAGAGGAGTGGCTGTGACAACATGATCCGGTATCAGTTTCTGTGATGTACTGTTCTCTGTTTTGCCCTTTTCTGTGACCTTCAGTTTTGTTATATGTTTCTTTTTAAGCTTTCATCTTTGTCACCATCATAAAATCTCCTATACAAGTATATCACCACCCAAAGCTATCCATTTCAACCCTATATCCTTAAAACTCTTCTACAGTATTACCCATGAGAAAAAGATTAAAATCACTCATTAAATGCAATAGTGTTTGATACAGTACTGTACATATGGAACTGTAATACAGTGCAGTCATTCCTTCTGTAACGCGGCTATGTTGACTGACAACACGCCGCGCTATACTTTTCCATGCCCATATGTTTCCATCATAAAGGGCTAACCTATTCTGGACATTTTCCAAAGTTATCCTTTTCACCCCAGATCCCACCCAAACCCTCCAAAAACACCCTACGACATTCATTGTGGTAGTCATACACAGGAAGTTATTAAAAATACATAAGACAGGTTCCTAGACATTAATACAAAAAATTTAGATCACTGACTGGCTCTGCTGGCAACACTCACTGTCCCCGGCGCTTCCAGACCCCATTCTTTGTAGTCACTGTCGAGATGTGGTTGGCTGGTCCCCTGGTCCCCTTCATCATCAGAGTCAAACCCTTTCAAGTTCATGGAGGAAACAGTGGACATAACCTTTTTGTCAGGTTCAGCACTGTCTTCCGGGCTTAATTGTTGCCAGAGGATGGTTGTTGTAAAGCTTCTTTGCGAACTCGAAAAAAGTCTCTTCAGTTACTGAGCATTCACTCTCTCCCTAAACATCTCTGTGTACTTCCTTGCATCACTGGCCATAATGCAGCAGTCTGCTCAGCTCTATCCTTATTTGTGTCCTGGTTGTTGATGACAAAGGTGAGCCTCTCTTACAAATCCACAATTTCTCTGTGTGCTCCTTGCTGTCCCTCCCGGTGGCCTTTCCTTTGGCTCTCCATGTTATACACTCCCTTCCTGCAGCTGGTCCAACAGTTCCTCAGTGTCCAGGGTGGGCTCTGGGGCAAGGAGCTCCTGTATGTCTGAAGTGTTGTTGTTCCAGACTACCAACTCTTCTTGCAGTCCACTGCTCGCTTTATGTCATCTCGTACGACAGTTGACTTTTGGTGGCCATCTGAGCTCCAATGCCTGACAACTTGCCGTGGTACATCTGTTTGTGACCATGTTATATATATATTTTTTTAGTCACACTATAGGTGACTATGTAAGTACAAATCCACGTT
>JAGKTI010036020.1:0-11146 GCA_018397915.1 Birgus latro | reverse complement strand
GTAAAGATGGGTGGAGAGGGCTGGAGGCTGTAAAAAATGGTTTAGGTAGAAAGTGTAAATATAGACAATAGGAGGGAAGCAAAGATAGGGTACATAAAAAAAAAAGTTAAAAGGTACGTGGGATAAATGATAGAGAGAGAATCAAGGTGTAAACAGAAAAAAAAGGTAGAAGAAACGAGAGCTAGGAGGGAGAAGTACGAGGGAAGAGGCTGTGAAAAGATGTGAGGGGAAAGGAAGTATAAAAAGGGATGGGGAGGAGGGTTAGCAGAGAGGCAGAGGAAGGGAGAAGTTGTAGAAGAAGAGGGAAGAGGCGAATTGTTGCACAGGTGTAGAAGAGAGATAAAGAGATGAAAAAGAGAGAGAAAGGGAAGGGGTAGGGGGGAGGAGTAGGAAGGGGGAAGGACATGAGGGAGGAAAAGGTAGGTGTAGGAGGTAGACGGGAAAGGAAGAGACAGGAGGTAGAGGGTGGAACAAAAGGGCGTGTGAGGGGGAGCATAGGAAAGGGAAAGAAAGGGAGAGATATGGGGGCCGGAGAAGGGTGAAGGAGAGGCAGGAGTGAGGGAGAGGGAGGGAGAGAAGTGAAGGAGAGGGAGGGAGAGAAGTGAAGGAGAGGGAGGGAGCAAGATGGAGGGGGAGGGGAAAAACAAGGAGGGAGGGAGAAGGAGGGTTGTGGGGGAAGCAAAAGAGAGGGGCAAAAGGGAGGGAGGAGACGGAGGAAGGGAGAAGAAAGGCCGATTGTTTGTGAGAATCAGTGTGAGGGCAGGCAAAGGTGTAAGCAGAAGAAGAGAAGGTTGGAGGTGAAAGCCAGGGTAAGCAAGGTATAAAGGGGTATGGGAGAGTCAGGAGTTAGGTGAAGTGACAAGGAAAATAAGAAAGGGCGAGAATTAGGGGAAGAGGAAGCTTGGTAGGGGAAATGAACAGAGTAATAGACAGGAAAGGTAAAGAAGGGGAAGTCAGAGGAAGAGGGGATAATGGAAAGAAGAATATTGTTGAGTCAAAAAGAAATGGATTAACGGAAGGAAGAAGAGAAACGGAACAGTGTCGTGGAAGGAAGGTTTATAAGAAAGGACAATGGTAGTGAGGATGAAAGAATAGTTGGTCGCCTGAGAAAAGAAAGGAGGAGTAGAAGAGAAAGGAGGAAAGCCTGAAGCAAAAAAAAGTACTTAAAGAACGACTAGAAAAAGAAGACGCAAATTTGATAAATGGAAGAGAAACAGGAAATTAACGCCCCAAAAGATGCAATATTGGCTGAATTTGTTTGACTGTATTTTACATTCGCTATTGGCTGAATTTGTTTGACTGTATTTTACATTCGCATGCCTAACTCGAAGTGTTGGTGAATTTGTTTTGGTTTATCTGTCACTTCTTTTTTCTCCCTTTTTTCATCAAAATTATAGGAAAAAATAAGGAAAGAAACTGCACCAGAATTAGAGTAATAATTGAGGACTATCAGAGAAATATCGTAAAAGCTCCGCTGAAAAAACATCAGTGGCAAGGTCACCCCAAACAATTTTGATCTGATATAGGCCAAACTTTATGGAAGAGTTCGGGGTCATGATGGTTGGCGTGATTCATATTTGGGAACAGCTGGTCAAATGTACTGGCCACAGGACAAGGTCAGATTTACTCCCCATTAGCTCTTGTAGTTTGATTCGATTTTGATTTAACTTGTTGGAACAGGTGAAGGTTAACTAATGATAATTGGATGTTTTGAGAACAACAGGTAAAAAATCATGGTCACAGGAAAATGTCGGCTTAAACATACTTGATTCAGCCTGGACCGAACTTGGTGGAAGGATTGAGAGTCAGGCATGAATTAAGTAAAACGAGTTTCAGAACAGTCGTTTGAAGGACAAGGTCACGAGGAAGAATCACATTTTCGGCCTTAGACCGACTGTTGGGAGGGCTGCTGCACCCTCTGAGTGCTTTTGCCTTTGCCATTGTATTCAGTTGCCTCACATTACTTTCACTCTGAGGCCTATGAACAACCACAGATAAACATACTACTGACTGCTGTCCTACGTGACTCTTTTACTGTAGTGGCTTGCCGAGACTGCAGACGCTTACCATGAACACGTACATCATTGAGTACTAATTAGCTTTTCTATAAACGTTTGCATCATGCTTGTTGTTTCTAGCTTACCGTTTGTGTTTCTCACTATCAATCTCCTGATTCTCCATTCCACTGTCATCCATTTGCCTTCGAGGTCTCTAGGGGTGAATAAAATCAAGTGGAGATAAGAATAAGAGAGACAATCACACAATTTGGCTTATGGAAATCATTTAAATTCCTGCAATGTAAAAGGTCCTTCCGAAGCTGAATAAAATCATGTCCCTAGCAAGGAGGAGATAAAGAATTAAGCAAAAACATTACCGTACTGCAGGAGTCAAGTATTATCCAATATACCTTTCATCCACATCCTACTACTGAAATTATGCTCCTTCGCTTACCACACACCTACAGCATACTCCATATACTTCGCTCTGTCTACTACCTATCCTTCCTCTCTATCTGCCAGTCATTTCCATGCTGTTGCTTATCACCCACTTACATTCTACTTCATTCATTCCAATATTCTTTTGCCAGCTACCCACCTATAGTATATAACCCATGACCTACCTTTCTACCTGCCTCTCCTCCGTTCTCCCTCCTTGCCACTTATAATCCTAATCCCGCATACCTTTCATGTACATCCTGGTTCCGTCTTTACATATTTCAGTACCGGTTACCCACCTGTACACTAAGAGCCTCCTTATCTGCCACCATTCCCTCTTCCTTGTCTGTCACTTACAATACAGTCCTAACCCTTCTTATCTATCGTTTGTTTTCTAGATACATCACTTTATTCCTCATTTACTTGTAACCTACTTACCACCATCTCCCGCTTACACCTACTCATTGGCCTGCATGGCTTGTTTCTTGTCTTCCGCTTTGAAATGTGAGTTGCAGCCACCTCATCATCTGCCCACTCCTGCTTCCCTCTCACCTGTACCCTGCTTCCTTCTCATTTGCCTCCTGCTTCTACCTTACTTGCCTCCTGCTTCTACCTTACTTGCCTCCTGGTTCACCCTCACCTGTCTAATGCTCCATCCTCACCTGTCGCCTGCCCTTCCTCCACCATCCCCCTGTCCCTTCTCCACCATCCCCTTGTCCCTCCTCTACCATCCTTCCCTCTCCCTCACCTACCCCCTGCCCATCCACCCACCCAATGTCTCTCTTCCATCCGCCTCCTACTTCCTCCACCTCCCCTCTTTGCTCTACTATTTTCCTATTCCCTACCCACCCCTACCTCTCACCTACGTATCCCCCGCTCTCCCCATCCGCCACCTACTTCTCCCCCACCCACTTCATACCCTTCCTTCATCTACATGTCTCATCCCCACCTTCCCCATGCCCCTCTCCCACCTGAGCCCTGCTTCTCCCACAATTCCAGTTTATCGTACATCCACTGCCTCTGTCCCGTCTGCTTCCTGCCTCTCTTTCATCCCCTGCCTCTCCCCCACTCCTACCTCTTCACTGCCACATATCTATTTCTTCCCCACCTGCCTCCCCTCCAGCCCTCTTCGGTCTATCCTTCCATCCCTCCCTCATCACCACACTTGCTGCTTCCCCAGCCGCTCCATCTGCCTTTCTTACCCCTGTCCCATACCTGTCCAACCCTCTGTCTCCTCTCTTGAAGCTGCTTCCTTTATATCCTTTATATCCTCTCTTTCCACTCCCCGCTCCTCTTTCTCACCTCTCACCACCTCTACCATCTCTCCCAGCTCCCCACTTGTCTTCCCCTCCACCTCTTCCCCTCCCAGTCTCCCCCCACCCTCCTCGTCTGCCTCTATCTCTCTCTCCCACTTACCCACCTGCCTACCCCCCCAACTTTACCCCTCCCTGCCTCACCTCCCGTCTCCCCTCACCTGACAGGGACTGATGTGCAGCACCTGATCAGTAACCCGCAGCAAGAGCAAGAGTGACAGCTCCGGACGTTCACTAATGTTTCCTGGGAGCAAAGAATATCACTGTTGTTGGTAATATCACAGGTAAACATATTCCGTCTGTCTAACTGTCTCTTTGTCCGTCTCTCTGTCTTTGTCTGTTTGTCTGTCTGTCTGTCTCTGTCTCTGTCCGTCTGTCTGTCTGTCTCTCTCTGTCCGTCTGTCTGTCTGTCTGTCTCTCTCTCTGTCCGTCTGTCTGTCTGTCTGTCTGTCTGTCTCCCTCTCTGATTGTCTGATTGTCTTTCTATTTCTCTGTCATTGTTTGTCTGTCTGTGTCTGTGTCTCATTATCACTGCAATCATCCGTCTCAAGTTTTCCTATATTTTCTCATCCTTGACCTCCAGTGTTTGAATCTCTTTCTCCTTGGTGTTGAAGAGGGATGCCTTCACGTGGTGGCACTGATATAACCATGTGGCTGTACTGCCCAGTTATACAAATGTTCCTCATCTCCCACCCTATCCCCCGAAAAGGAGGTGGTGGGCAGAAAGGAAACTTCAGCAGAGAGGCAACTTTAGTCTGCAGCTCACTGGGTTGTCGTCCAGTTTAGCTCAGGGTCACAATAGCAACAACGACAACAAAAATCGCCTCTCTCTCTCTCTCTCTCTCTCTAATTTCATTCTTGTTTATATGAAGATGTGAGGGGACTTGACTCTATTATTAAGAGGTGCCACAGAGCCCGTTGCGGTTATGGGTGTATGTTTTTTTTTAATCTCTCTCTCTCTCTCTCTCTCTCTCTGATAGGGGCGGAGGTGCTGTCCGTAACAAGTTCATTTCACGTTTGAGCAGCCAACCAGCCCGCTAATCAGGAGGTCACCTAATCACCTGGACAGTCAGCCACCCATTAGTTGACCAATCAGCCGGACAGGTGCGGGTTCATACAGCCGTCCACTTTATATATCCAGCAGGGCCATTCATTAACCCTCTTCCCTATAAGGACGCCCGTATATTTTATTTTCGATACCACCAGGCGATTCAGCTTTTGGAAGGACATTACTCTGATAGTCCGTGGCTTAACACAGAACCCTTTTAACACTTTTCTTACTAGTGGTTTCCATTTAGTTGAGAAAATTGTCATCAGCTGGTAAGAATTGAAACAGAATACTGCAATCATACTGAAAAAATCAAATCGACTACTTTGTGGATTTGAAAGGTCAGTTCAGCAATTTAACACATGGATTTTGGTACAGAAATTGGCATGTACTCTTTAAATACAAATTTCCATATGCTTCAGGTAACTATTTACATGCTCATTCCATCACTCATTCACTGATACATTCTTCAGAAAAACTACTACATTAATTAGAAGGCTGTTTCTGAGCTCAGTGTGTAATGAAGAATGCAGGTTAGTTACAGAGAACAAGAAATTTTTATCTTTCAAAAGTGCATGGGAAAAAAGACAGCTACTAAATTTTTATTTTTTCAAGTTCGTCTAAAGCTGTCATGCCATAAGGTGTATTTATGGGTTGGCAATTGCATGAACGCATATCAATGTGTAGGAAAATTATAGCCATTAAGAACGCAGGAAATACGCATAAAATGAGCATCCGAATATTACTGTGGCGTCAGAAGCGACCTCCAGACCTTAGAACACAAACACGCGTTGCCCTTTCTATCGTTTCGTACTTCATTAAAAATAAATGACCAGCCACTAATCCTTTCACTATCAGAGCATTGTCTATCTCAGCCGGCTTATTTAGATACATTAATGACACTAAACCCAAGCAATCAGATGGAGCTGTGTTACAAATCTTCCCAGTCACCGATCCATTGATGCCAAACACCCACTCACTTCGCCATTAAAAAGGGCATCGTGTAAAGCGTCCATCAAAGTTCCACTCGCAAACCCTCTCCATTACCCACGCCACAAACAAGCAATCCAGTCCCCTCTCCACTCGCCCACCCGCCGCTCTCTGATTATGGTTGTCCCTCACGCTGTGTCTTGTGGCTGTGCTGGGGTGTCCGGGTGTCAGCTGGTATTAGTCTGTTGCCCTGGCCGTGGTAGTGGTGGAAATGGTGGTGGTGATGGTGGAAATAGCAGTGGTGGTGGTGGTGGTGGAAACGTGTGATGGTGGGGGTGGTGGTGGTGGAAACGTGTGATGGTAGTGGTGGTGGTGGTGGTGGTGGAAATAGGTGGTGGTGGTGGTGATGGTAAAGCTGGTGATACGGATAGTGTTAAGGTTTTAGTGGAGGTGGTTATGGTGGAGGTGGTAATGACGATGATGGTGGTAGTATTGACGACAGGGGTAATGGTTTTAGTGGTGATGAAGGTAATGATGGTACTGGTGGTGGTGCTATTGGTGGTGGTAATGTTAATGGTAACGGTGGTGGTGGTGTGATGGTACCGGTGGTGGCGCTAGTGCTGGTAATGATGGTGGCGGTGTTGATATAGCAGCGGTGATGGTGCTAATGGTGGTGAAGGCGGGAGTGGTTGTGATAATAGTTGTGTAATGATGGTGTTAACAGTGTAATGGTTATGATGGTGGTAGTGGCTCCGATGATGAGTGCAGTAGTGGCGGTGGAGGTAGTAGCAATAAAGTAGAGGTGCAGTTTCTTCATGTGCATTTGGAGAAAACGTCGAACTGCATACCCAGTCCTGTGATAAGCGTGCTGATATCGCTGAAGTCATTGTACTCACTCTGCCCTATTTCTGATCGCTTGTTATTTTAGGAGAGGGGCTGACTTCCCCAAGAAACACTGGGGGGTTCACTATTTATTTAACTATCTACCCATGGCCAGACGTCTTAATCCCGCAAGGGTGGCCACAAACAAGTCGCCTGCATGCCTCCCTGTCCCTTGCTATTTCAATGCCTTCCCCCCATCTTACACCCCCCTCTCTTATATATCTCTCCACTCCGTTCCTCCACCTCATCCTCGGTCTCCCCCTCCCTCTCCCCCCTCCACCTCATTCACATAAACTTGACTACTTAGTCTATCGCTCTCCATCCTCTCCAGATGGCCAAGCCACCTCAATGTATTTGTAACACTACATCCACACCACAAAGTTCCTTCACTTCCTCATTTAACAGTGTCTCTCCATATGCTTCTATCAAATAAATAATTACCACTGCCTTCACTCTTGACTTATGTCCTTCCAGCAAGGTCGAAGCTTCGCCTCCATAACAATGGAGTAGGGATCACAATACTGTCATGCAGCGACTTCATTACTTCCATGCTCACTTTCCTATTTCTTATTACTACTTTCAGTGAACCAGCAACCTTTCTTTCATGTTCTACCCTTTCAAGAACTTCATCCTCTAAACTTCCATCCTTACTCATCACACTACACAAGTTCTTAAACGCACATTTTCCATTTCTTCATCATCCAGCCTCACTGTACGTTCAGTGACTTCATTTCTCTCGAAGACCATAACTTTACTCTTCCCTATATTCACCTTTAGATTCCGTTTTTCACATACACACTTCCAAACTCATTCACCAATCCTTGCAGTTCTCCTTCGTCTTCATTTAACAATACAGTATCATCTGCAAACATCAGAATAGGAAGTTTCCAAACGATGCCCACTCTCATTAGGACTGCTCCAGTATCCACTGCCCTACTTTGTATCTCTTATATAACTCCATCCTTTTACAGATTGAACATCCATGGAGACATAACAAATCCCTGTTTCAGTCCAACATATTAAAAGAAAAATTCACTCAGCTTACCATGAAAAATTCAATCAGTTCACCATCCACACAAACTGCAGCCATAGCGGCCTCATACATACTGTACTCTTCACAGCATTCAACAGCTTCCCATTCACTCTATATATTTTTAGTATTTTCCACATTCCTTTTCTGTCACATGCTTTCTCCAAATCCATGATGGTAGCATACAACTTCTTTCCCTTCTCTAGAAACTTTCCCATTTAATGTCTTACGATGAATATCTGATCTACGTAACCTCTTCTCTTCCTGTTACCTCCCTGTTCTTCTCCAACTAATTCCTCTGTTATATCCCTTCTGTCAATAACTATCCAACCATATACTTTTCCTGCTCCACTAGGAGGACAAATGCCCCAATGATTTCCACACACTTCTTTTTCTCTTTTTCCAACATCCCCAAATATCGCATTACGGACGAAAGTCTATTGTGCAACATGTACAGAGACAGAGTTATATCTGTCCTCCTTTCACTGTTTTTGAGAAGTTTTAATTTGGTGAGTGGGGGCTGGCCTCCATAAAAATCATGGTTTGAAAATTATATGTAGTGGAAGATCTTCGAAGTAACCGGACGAACTCATGTGGGGAGTTTCATTTAAATATTTCTATTTCTGATCGTTTTCATATATGTTATGGAGGGTGAGCCCCCAAGAATCATTGGTAGGGTACGACGCTCCCCAAATATTGCACTGCCGATGGGAGTCCATTGTACAGCGTGTACTAAGACATCAAAGCCATATCTTCCCTCCTTTAACAACTTAAAATAAAAATCGTGAAGGGAGGCTCACCCCCTGAAAAATCCGAGTTGGAAAATTGTATATAGTGGAGGACCCTCCCAGTAACCAGACGGACTCACCTGGGAAGTCTCATTCAAATCCATGAAATAGCGTAGCAGGAGATAAAGTACACACAAACAGGCTGCATCTCGCGCAATGGTAAAGCGAAGTGCAGAAAATTATACCATCTTGCTTAGCAGGATTGACATTGATAACGGATGTGGTATTAATGTTGGCGATGGAATGCTGGTGATGGTGATGGTAAGGATAGTGATGGTGGTTGTGATGGTGAAAGTAAAGTGGGGGTGCAAGAACATCCAAGAAACAAGGCAGATATTCGGATAACCCGTAGTCATGCAGGCCTAGTACTCCCAAATTTTTACTACAAAACTCTTCTTTATTCCGAACCATATTGTTCTCGATGGACCACTAGGTACCGAATCGGTACCTATATCCTGCCAATACGCCTGGGGGCAACAGGAACCTTACTTCAACTACACGAGCTTAAAGGATGGCAGCTTGTCTTACAGTTGACCCACGTCAACGCCCGGCCATCGAGCAGCGAGAAGGTCATAGTGGTGAGGGTCTATACGCTAAATCGCCTGGACATGGCTTTTATATAGACTTGGAGCGTTATTGGAGTACGCCGCAAAAATAAGTTTACCTATAGGATCAGTGTGGGGGCACTCAGGCTTCCCAGACAAGTGTTCATCTCCTGTCCTGACTCACCATACAGTCGCCCATCGGACGATGGTATGTAAGCCTATCGAGCGCCACAGCCCGTCGCCTGAGATCAATTACAGGATGCAGAAAACTCAGCACCTGGCCTGTGCCCTGGACCAACTATATATATTTTAAGGAGATGGCACGTCAGTGGACAAAAACAGACATAACTCCATCACTGGCTCCTAGGGCAACACTTATCTACAAACAAATTTTTAAATTATTCTCACTTGACTAAAACACCTGCATCGATTCCTTTTTCCTATTGTACATAGTACGTGCACTGAACCCTCGGACTTCAGGGGATGGATTTATCAGGTGGGACCTTACCTGTCAATGTTTGGAGAGTATTTCAGGGCAAACCCAAATTTTCAGTAGTTACACTGTAAATGCTGTCTTCACATACATTTAGTGACGATGCGTAATCTTTCACAAATAAATTATCTATGCTACCTCTCCTCTGTCCCATGAACTTTGAGTTTATTCTAAACAAAAAGGAGCATCCACAGAGTACTATATCCGAGACTTACAAATGGTCTAGGGGCCGAATATTTGATTTTGCCTTGTGATCCTGAGCTCTGATTATTTTTAAAATTATTTTCTTCATTCTTGCCTAACCCCTAACGCTTCCACTGGATCAAAAGTATTTAAGTTTATCTTTTTTTGAGTTTACTTTCTCAGGGTTGTGTATGTGAATGGTTTGCATATGCCTCTTTGAAATGGGAGTGTTTCCTTATGATTATATTTGCCTGTCCTTATGTCTGCGTATGGGTGTGTTTGCTCATAAGTTTGTTTGTATAACTGCTTGCTTGTGTACCCGCTCTCAAGCACTCTTTGAGCTGGAATGACGATATTTCAACTTACTAAATGATCGAGTGTTTTGACAATCTGATAAATTCAACTTTTTGATGTCCATTGTTGTCTACCTAATAAAAATTATTCTGTATCACCAATTAAAATATAACAACTACCCAACGAATAACATCTTATTTAAAACAACATTCCCATCAATATTTCGCAAGTTACTAGCAGAATATTCACTACTTTTCATTAACACGTCCAGCAAGATGACTTTTCGTTTTAATTCTATTTCCGATATGTCCGAACGACTAACGACTATACTAGAGAGAGAAAGATAGAGAGAGGAACGCATTTCAGTAACTTAGATGATTCTGTGCTGGGCATTGTTACACTGATATTAGCTACATAGTAAAAGCTAACTTGTGTAATGTTAGATAACTTTACACATCTCACCTTCAGATTATATTTCTCAATGTTCATTACAAGGAAGTGTTTAGTGATATGCCTTGGATGTATTTCTTAAAGAAGGGTTGGATGAGGTGGCGGTGTTGGGTAATGGTGGTGAGGGAAGGTGATGAAAGTTGCAGGAGCAGTTCAGGATGGGGGTGGTTGTGATGTTTCGGCTGGTTGTGATGTCTGTGGTGGTGGTGGTGGTGGTGGTGGTGATGGTGGTGTGGTGTGGCGTTTTGTTGTTGTTGTTGTTGCTATGGTGGTGGTGGTGGTGGTGGTGACGGCGGTGGTAAGGATGGTACGATGGTGGTAGTGGTGTGGCGTTGATGGAGGTAGTGTTAAGTGGTGGTGGTGGTAGTGATGCTGATGGTGAAGGTGGTTATAATGATGTTCCGTTGTAAAAGCGCTATGGTGATGGAGTGAGGTGAAAATGGCGCTGGTGAATGAATGTAAAAGCAGCGATGATGGTAACAGTGTGAAAGTCCTCCTGGTGGAGACGGTGGGGGAGTGGTGAAGGAATGGTGATGGTAGTGATGGAAACAGGTGCAGATGAAGGAAGAAGAGTGGGATGGTTATGGTGGTTGTGATGATAGTAATGGAGTGGGTGTGAAAGTGATAGTGAGTGGTGGTGATGGTGGCAGTGGCACAGAGGAGGCAATGTCAGTGATGTTAGTTAAATATCGACTGTCAAGAGAAGCACTTATTGACAACAGGTGAAAGGCAGACGATGGATGACTGCTTACTGC
>JAGKTI010036019.1:0-11146 GCA_018397915.1 Birgus latro | reverse complement strand
CACACTGCCACAGGCTTCAGCAGCAGTTGTACTATATAGGAAGGACGTTGTCCAGTGATTTTTTCTTCCTAGAGGCAGCCTTTCAGTGTACATCAAAACAGATCAGCACAGGTGTTGAATGTAAACAAGCTTCTTACGTTCGTTGTCTTTATTTACCAAGCAGTTATACGGTATGCTCACCAACTACACTTCACAGATATCACAAGTACCAGAGCTATACTAATTTTGCAAGGCCACATGTCAAACTAAACTCAAACTCCTGTATTCTCTCCTCCATCCTTGTATGATCGTGCATTATACCCGAATCTTCTAATTTACTCTAGCTACAACAGTTGCCAATCAGAGACATCCAATACATGCCTGAGTTTTCTTACATAACACTCTAAATGCTTTAGCATACAAAAGAAATAAAATTACGTAATTTAACAATTACTTCAGTAAAACATTAAAGAGAAAAAGAGCACAAAAATTAATGCATAACTTTAGAAAATAACTCCCCTCACAATAGCAGGCTAACTGGCAACTAACAGGTAACGGAAAAATACGAAAGTTCTGAGAACCCTCCACACTACCTAACTAGCAAATCCCGCTTCTCAACACTACGCCCTCCCCAGTCCTTTGTCGTCCCAACAGGACTACACAATGTATACAAATATAATCCATAATTCAAACTAAATATTTATTTATACACGGTAATCCTTCAGCTTATCAGGACCTCTCCTATGCTGCTTCCGGCGACGTTCCTCTCCTCCACACAGTCCACTCCTGGAATGTGTTGGTCCTCTTCCTGATTCACTTCTTCCCCCGGGAAACTGTCACCTTCCTCTTGTACTTCAGCTCCGTGGTCCTCCTGAACATCCATGGCTGTGGGTGAACACGATTCCTTGGAGACGTCCCAGCTGTACTGTTTTGGCCTATGGTACTGCCACAGACGATTCATGTGTACGACCTTTGGGCCCTTTGGGCGAGCTTTCCTGCCTCCCCGAATCTGGTACGTTACATCTGATAGATGGTCCAACACAGTGTATGGCCCAACCCATGGGCTCTGCAGCTTCGGTGACTGTCCCTTCATGTGCTGAGGATTGTAAAACCAAACTCTGTCACCATCCTTGAAGCTCATCTCACTTGCCTTGGCATCATACTTGCACTACATCACTTCACCCGAAAACTTAAGGGCTCTTCACACTTGATGATGTACTTCAGCCAGCCTTTCCTGAAGATGCTGGAGGTGTCTGTAGGCAGCTCTTCATCAGATGGCTTTCCCATTAACAAGTCAGTGGGTAAACGTGCAATGCCATTTTTCTTGCATATAATGTAAGTAGTATAAGAGTAATTTAAGTTAGTATAAGTATAGTTTAAGTATATGATGTATGTAATTTACATCAGGTTTTGTACGTGATAATGTGTATTCTGGACCGTGTTAAGATGTTGTAAAGTGTGAAGTGGACTTTGTAAGTCTTATTTTGGGCTTGATATCACTAGCAGAAGCAACTGGTCAAGGAGACGAACACAGAAGCATCTGGTTTCAATAGAGTGGCACAGAAAGTTAATTTGGAACTTATATTGGCGAAGAGTCATATTTACACCTAGAATTCAGAATTTTGTACTTAGGCTTGTGTTTGCTGTATTCTTCTACTAAATAACGTTGTCTAAGAACTTAAGTAAAGTCTGACTATTGATTATTGTCATAGATGACCGCGAAAATTAATTTATTGGGCATAGACCTCAGTTGTTGCGTAATGTTGTGTAACGCCGCGGGCGAAACAAAGAGAAATTGTATCAAACCGTGATTTCAGGCATCGTATGTTAAATTGTTAAACCTATGTTATTTCCACAAAATTTAAATCATCATAAGTCATATTTTTATAAGTAGAGTAAGGCGTGCTCTTTTTGTCGCAAATTCTGGTGTCGATATAACATGGAGACTGTAACGTAACTGTTTGAAGTCAGAACCAGATAGAGAGGTCGGAGCGGGTGTTAGGGGAAGCGGGCTCCCGCGTGCCCACGAAACGCCACTCTCCAGTAAGACCTCATTGTGTGTGGAAGTTCGTTGCAGGTAAAGCTCCGAGAATTTACAGTATTTCTCCCTTATACGTCATCATAATTAGTTGTCGTTATAACTATATTTAAAGTAAGATATCTGCTCATATTATCAAAACCCTATGACTCTCCAGTAAGACCTCGTTGTGTGTGGACGTTCGTTGCAGATTGAACCGGCAAGTGGCGTTGGGTCATGGAGTCAGCGCCAGTCATTGTATCGAGAGTCACAACGACCAGTGCCCGAAAGCCCTTTACACTAATTTTCACTTAGTCTATTTCCAATGCACAATATAGTTAAAGTCGGTTGGTCCACTTAGTAAGCTAATTATTTACAAAACAAATGTAATATGTTGGTTAAATGTGTGTGAGAGGCGGAATGGTGTGTTGCCCCGCCATGTGGTGCGCTGTGAGTGCTGAGTTTGCATTCTATCATAATCTTGGTTTATGTATATTTTTCTAGATATGTTATGTGTTGTAACCCAGTTATTATAGGGATGATTTCTTTAGAATTGGAGTAAACAGTGTATTACGTGTAACTGGGTATCACTACAAGTCCTGGTGAGACCGTGGCTTATGGGAGTTTCCCCTGTTGAAGTTTTCTATGATGCAGTCGGGATGAGAGTATTTTCATGTATCGCGTTAGGCGGGTCAGATGATTTATAGACTGTGTGGAATAGATCTTGCATTCTCTCTTTCAACTATTCTGGCGTATTAGAGACTATTGATTTATTAAGGTCCAGCAATTAAATCTTGCTTGAAACTTTCATTTTGGTGTAATTTAAGGATAATAATATAGATAGTAAATTTAAATAGAAGGTGTTTGTTATAATCCTCTGGGGTAGTATATGTATAGACTGAGTGGCCCGCAAGGCATGTTTCATCTAAAGAACCACGCTCTCCTATAGAATTCTCACGCTACCCTGTTAGTGCCAGAGGCCCTTTGTCCCTCTTCCATTGTACGGGACTAATATCATTAATACTTTTTTTTTCCCGGCAACTGCTGGGTGGTGGCAGCGATATCAAATAATTTTAATTATTAATGAGGCCTTCTTAATGTTCTGGCAGTAACGGAATACCCTGGAATAATACTTAATTCAACTATTAGATTGGTGTCAATCCGGTGGGATTTACTTATTCTATGGGCAATGCAAAAATTCTCGCATTACACTGGTGTTCACATCGGTGGGATTAATTAATTCAAGTTCTCAAAGGTTGCTAAAATTTGGCGCCCCTACAAACGTAACGCCAGGCTCAGCATCAGTTTTGCAGGGGTATAGCCGGTAGACTCATGGGATGCTGACCGATATGCCATCAGACACACAGGTAATTTCTTGTCCCATTCCGTTTGTCCCTCTACATAGTACATGGCCAGTGGCCAGGTATTGTCCCAGGGTCCAACAGAATTTCTCCAATGGGAGTCTATGGCAACACATATGCTGGTTTCGTCTTTTAACGAGTGGCAGAGGTCCAGCAATGTCCACCGCGACTCTTTCCATCGGTGCACCCACTTGGTGCAGCTAGAGAGGGATGCTTCCATGTTTTTTGGGTTCCTTCTGTGCACAGCATACATCACAGTCCCGACACCACTCTTCAACGTCCCGATGCATGCCAGTCCAGTAGAATCTCTGTCGCAGCTGGCTTAGAGTTTTCTTCACTCCCAGGTGCCCACTAGTGGTCTGGTTATGGGACTCATCTAAGAGTTGCCAATACTTGCTGAGGCCATCGGGTGTCTCCCAGTGACGCTCCAGCTGTCCATTGTTCAAACAATGAAGGTTTCACTGATTATGCTAGTTCTTAGTCGCAGGGCTGAATCTGGAAACCTCTTCCCAAGATGGTTGCACTGTACTCCGCTGCAGCCTTTCTAGCACTGGTTGTAAATCTGCATCCTCCATCTGCATCCTCTTCAGGCCTTCCTCATCTGACGCTGACCCTGTCATTGCAGTACGGTGGCATTTCTTGTTAAGATTCCCACTCCTACTAAACTGCTTGCCATCTGTTCTTCCGTCTTCTTGCACATTGTCAATCAAGATTCTCTTGCATTTCCTCAATGGTGGGCCCTCTTTGGAAAAAACTGGCTGGTTGTTGCCTCTTATCACAAGCCTTTACTAATTTACCCTCATCCTTCTCGTCTTCTGCAGCCTTCCTCTTGCTGTCCTTCTCATTTGGACAATCATAGCTGAAGTGTCTCACATCACCACATGTCCAACACCCGTTTGTTGCAATCGTGGGTTTCCTTGCACTGTTCCATTTTTGCTCCTTCCATTTGTAACAATCCACCTTCTTCTTTCCTGGCTTCTCGCAGACAGCAACCTCCTCTGATCTGTTCTCTTTTCTACTTGTAGCAGTCCATTTTCCGATGACCTGGCTTCTCACAATACCAGCAAGTTCCTCGGATCTTCTCCATTCCTTCTTCCACTTGTAGCAGCCCTCTTTCCTATGTCTTGGCTTTTCACAGTACAAGCAACTTCCTTCAATTTTTTCCACTTCACATACTTGCACTTCTTTGCCTTGAATCCCACACTACGACCTGCTTGAAAAGTGGACGTACTGGACCTGACGTAGGACTCAATCTCTAGAGCCCTGGTTAGTGCTTCTTGCATGCTTCTTGTTTATGCCTGCTTCACTTTCATTTTCAACTCTGCACTATCAAGAGCATCGATGAACTGGTCCCTCAGAAGAATAGCCAACAGGTTAGGTGCTGCTCCAGGGTATGCCTTGTATGCCATATTCTCCAGGTCATGAGCAGGCTGCTGGAGGGATTCACCTTAAGCCCGTACACGGATCCGGAATCCGGCTTTGTAAACCTCCGTCTGGTACAGTACCATGGTCCCATATCTGTGCTCTAGTACTTCTACTAAGGACTGATACGTGTTCCTCTCTTCTGCTGACATCTGGCCCAGAACTTCCATTCCTGCACCCTTGAGGCTAGTGGCAAGCTGTACTGCCCTTTGCCTATCATCCCAACCATTCTGATCTCCAAGTAATTCAGACAGTATTCGGTAAGCTTCCCAAGAGACTTTGCCATCAATTTCCTGAAGTTTCTTTTTAATTGGAGCCTCAGTATAGCCATGGTACTTCACTGGTTTGGGGCCTAAAAACTGGGGCATCTTAAGTCCAGGACTTAAAGCTTCTGTATTCTGATTATTCAACCCTATAATCCTACCTTTAGATGCTTGGGATTCGTCAAGATCAGCCATACACTATTTTTTCCATGTGCTTCCTGTACACCAACCTGAGGCTCAGCAGTGCAATATTTCTCTACAGCCTCAATTCTCTCACAGATTATCTTCAAATGGCCGTCTACATCTTTCAACTGGTCATCTACATACTTCATGAAGCTGGTCGTCTACTTGCAGTCTGCACTTAGTCACGTTATTCCCTACCTCACACTTCTGCTGCTATTGCTCAGCATACAGTGTACTTCCTCCTTCATCTGTTGTTGTTCTTCCTTCATTTTCCTCATGAATGCATCTAGCTGTCCTTGCATCCTCAGTTGTAACTCCCTCTGTTGCTTCTGTAATGCCTCTGGCTGTTCACTTTGTGCTTGTAATAACTGTTCTTTGATTTCGTTCCTGAGCTCTTGCTGTTCTTCACTTAATGCATCCAGTTGGTCACCCTGTGCTTGCAATTGTTCTTTGATTTCTTTCTGTCCTTCGTTCTGTTCTTGCAGCAACTTCATAATTACAGCCAATGACACCTCGTCCTGCCTAGCCTGGCTTTTTGTCAGTACACGTTCTGCTTCCATGTCGAAGATTTGACTCACTGCTGCACTCTTCTAATGATCCACACTCCTGACACCATTGTTACGTCCTCGTCCAACACTGCCATTGGGTCCAACAGCAGTAGTACAGTAAAGGAAGGATGTTGCCCTGTGAGTTGTTCTTCCTAGAGGCAGCCTTTCAGTGTGCAACAACACAGATCAGCAAGATCAGCATAGGCATTGAATGTAAACAAGCTTCTCATGTTCCTTGTTTTTACTTACCAAGTAATTACATGGAATGCTCGCCAACTACACTTCACACATATCACAAGTACCAGAGCTATACTAACTTCACAAGGCCAGAAGTCAGATTAAACTCTGACTCCTCTATTCTTTCCTCCATCCTTATAATCTTGCATTATATATGAATCTTCTAGTTTACTCTAGCTACAACAGTTGCCAAAATAAGACATTCGTACATTACATAACAATCTAAATGCTTTAGCATACAGACTGAGATAAAATTACATAATTTATCATACAGTTTCTTCAGTAAAACATTAAAGAGAAAAGAGCACAAAAATTAATGCATAACTGTACAAAATAACTCCCCTCACAATAGCAGGCTCCCTGGCAACTCTGACACGTAACGGAAAAATATGAGAAGTTCTGAGAACCCTCCACACTACCTAACTAGCAAATCCCGCTTCTCACCACTAGAGAGAGAGAGAGAGATATCCAGCGGCGGAATCCCATTGCTATCTGGCGATTCCCCGGGTGGCTGACAGGGGAAGGCCTTGGGGTGCGATTAATAACAGAATCGGAGGTCATTTACCGAATCGGAACCGAATCGGCATTTTGAATCGGAAAGTGTTATAATTTTCATCACTATATAGGTTTATACATACCCAATTAATTGAAATCAGGTCCAAATTTGGGTTTAATATAACTAATAAAAAAATTAGGATTCAAAGTAAAAACTTGCTAAAGTTAGCGATAATGTCGCCTTTAACTTGACAACTCGCCTAGACAAACTTCTTTTTTGTATAAATATTGATTTACAGTGTAAATGAATTTATTTGCACTTTAAATCAATATTAGCAAAACAGAAGTCTGACAGAAGTCTGTCAAGGCGTGCTGGAGATCTAAAGGGGAAATATCCGCAAACCTTAGCACGTTTTCATTCTGAATCCTGATTTGTCATTAATAGTTAAATTACCACAATATTTCACCGGATTTCAGGTAATTATGTGTGCGTAAACCTATATGGTGATGAAAATCATAATGTTTTCCAACATGATTCCGTGCCTTTTCAGTGCCGCTTCGGTATATGACCGTCGATTCGGTAATTCGTTGCACTGAGAAAACGAAATTTCTGCAGCTACGTGCAACATGGATGAGGCTTCCTCTCCTCTAGGTAATGACAGCGGAGAACCTGTAGGTGGACTCATGAACATGGAGGGAACTCGTTCAGAGGGGAAGACCAAGACAACTCTACATGCTCGGATTGAAAAGACTGTACATGGGAGGTTCGATGACATACACCTTGAGCTGGCATGACTTGTAAATATGCTGGGGCACTTGGAAGAGAAACTGGGGCAATCAGAGGAGAAACTGCCTTCCAATGGTTACTTTCACTTATACCTTTCTGACCTGAAATGTCAGTGGCTTACAGATCTGCTTTACTGACCTAAACCGAACTTGATCGCCTTTCAGGAGGTAAGACATGATGTGCCCTATCTGAGAAGTTTTAGTGTTTTCACCCTTGATCAAGAAGGAGGCAGCTCAAAGGGTTTGGCAATGTATGTTAAGTCTTCCTGTAACGTTCCTTGAAAAAGATGTTCATAATGGAACTGAATATAGTTATGTGCTTATATCTTGATGGCATACTTGTCTATATTGTGAATGTAAATGTTTGTGCTAGCTGCTTTCATACTGAGTCACTTCCTGCCTGTATCTTCGAAGAGAGAACCAACTTGCTTGGAGAGCTTAATGCCAGACATATAGATCTGGGCAGTGTTAAAACCTCAAATGTTGATGGGGAGCGCTGGAAATATTTTCTTGATGCTGTTGATAGTGCAATATTACAGGCGATAATGTTCCTACTCATGTTCAAGGAGGTCGGCTTGACTCATATACTCAAGTATTTACTGTGACCATTTTACTCTTGAAATTACAATAACTTCTGGTACTAATTTTTCAACCTATCTATCCATCTATTGCCAGACTCCTCAATCCCGTAAGGGGTGGCTACAAACAAATTGCCTCCATGTCACCCTGTCCAACACCATTTCACTGCCCTGCTCCCAGCTCACACACCCTTCTCTCATATGCCTCTCCATTCCTTCCCTCCATCTCATCTTCGGCCTCCCCTTCCCTCTCCCCCTCTCCACCTCACTCGCATACACTCGCCTCGTTAGTCTCTCACTCTTCATCCTCTCCCCATGGCCAAACCACCTCAGTACATTTTTCCTAACGCTTTCTATCACATCCACATCCCCACAACTCTCCGTCACTTCCTTATTTGTCAGTCTGTCTCTCTACGTAACTCCACATGCTGCACTCAGATAACTCATTTCCACTGCTCTCACTCTTGACTTGTGTCCTTCCAACAAGGTCCAAGCCTCACTTTCATACGTTAGGGTTGGTATCACAATACTGTCATGCAACGTTTTTTTGACCTCCATACTCACTTCCCTGTTCCTTATCACTGCTTCAAAAGAACCAGCAACTTTTTTCCCTGTTGTACCCTTTCAAACCCTTCATCCTCTAAACATTCATCCTTACTCATCACATTACCTATGCACTTAAACACACTCACATTTTCCATTTCCTCCTCATCCAGCCTCATTGAACATTCAATCGTTTCATCTTTCTCGAAGACCATAACGTTACTCTTCCCTGCATTCACCTTTAGATTCCGTTTCTTACACGCTCTCCCAAACTCGTTCACCAAGCCTTGCAGCTCCCCTTCGTCTTCACCTATCAATACAGTATCATCTGCAAACAACAGTGCGGGAGTTTCCAAACACTGCCCTCACTCGTCAGGGTCGCTCAAACATCCACTGCCCTACCTTGTACCTTTTTCATAACCCCGTCCATATACAGATTGAACATCCATGGGTACATGACATCCCTGTTTCAATCCAACATTCAAACAGAAAAATTCACTCAGTTGACTATCCACTCGCACTGCAGTCTTAGTCCCTCATATATTCTCTTCGCGGCATTCAACAGCTTCCCATTTACTCCATATATTCTTAATACTTTCCACAGTCCTTGTCTATCCTCCCTGTCATATGCTTTCTCCAAATCCATGAAGGCCGCATACAACTTCTTTCCCTTCTCTAGAAACTTTTCCAGCAAAGACCTACAAGTGAATATCTGATCTATACAACCTCTTCCCTTCCCAAAACCTCCCTGTTCTTCTCCAGCAAATTCCTCTGTTATTTCCCCAACTCTGACAATAAGTATCCTCCCACACTAAGAAGACAAATGCCCCTGTGATCACCACACATTTCTTTTTCCCCCTTTCCATTGTACAGGGAAATAATTAGACCTGACTTCCAATCCTCCGGGACTCAACCTCTTCCAGGCCAATCTGCACATCTTTTATATCCATTCTGCTACCATCTCTCCCCCATGCTTCAGCATTTCACCCCACACTCTATCAGTTCCTGAGGCTTTCCCCGTTTTCACTTTCTTCATTACTTCCGCTACTTCCATCCTACTGATTTCTTCTCACCTCCTTCCCTCTCCCAGTCTTTCCCCAGCTATTTGTGTTCAGCAAATACTTAAAGTTTTCTTTCCATCTGGTCATCTTTTCTATCATTTCCAATAGCAATCTACCATTTTTATCTTTCACTGTCCGACTTACATCTTTATCTCTCTGTCTTACTCTCTTTACCTCTTTTCAGAACATTTTCTTACATTCCCTCCACTTTACACTCAAATTCCTTCCAAATTCCTCATCCATTCTCTAGTTACTCTCTCTTACAAATCTTTTCACCTCTTTCTTCCTCTCAACATATAACTCTCTCTTTCGTTTCTCAACTTCCTCCAAGCCCCCTTTTCTCTTCCACTCACCATATGCTTTCTTATTTTACACCACAGCCTGTCTCACCTCCTCATTCCACCATGCTGTTCCTTGCACCCTTTCGTCTTCTCTTCACCCCACACACCACCTTACATGCTGCATACATTTCTGTTGTGAATATCTTGCACACCCCTTCCACGTCCCCCAACTGCCCCAAATCATATTTTCCCAATCTCTCCTCCACTCCTCTCTTATATTCTGCCTTTTTTCCATTCTCTTGCAACCTTTCTACCCTCCTTGTATGGACTACTTCCTCTTGTCCTTCCCTTTTCCTACTCCTCCATTTCATTTGAACCTTGACTTTCACCACCACCTTGTGGTGGTCAGAAAGTCCGTTCCCCCAACCTTTGTTTGCTCTTGCATCCATTACATACCTTCTCATTCTGTCATCCACACGCACATAATCAATCATTGCCTTCTGTTCATTCCGTTCACCACCCACCCTTCTCGTCACTCGCCATGTATATCTGTGGACCATTTTGTGTCTAAAGAGGGTATCGGCTGTCACCAATCCCCTCCCTGCACAAATGTCCACTAGAGCACTGCCATTCTCATCCACTTCTGCAGGCACACTCCACTCTCTAACTACTCCATCCACCTTCACATTCCCTACTTTTCCATTCATACTGCCAATCAAAAACACTCTCTCATTCCATTTAAACATTTCCGTGCACGCTTCCACATTTGTCCAGAGCTCTTCTTTCACTCTACTTGCACGATCTTGCATTGGCACATATATACACACACACACACACACAATCGCCCACATTTGTAGTCCAACTTTCAATCTTATCCATACAATCCTTGAGCCGACGGATCCACATTCTCTTATACGGTATTCTCCATCCTTCTTTTGTACACAGCTATACAAACTTTTTCATTTGCCCTCTCGTTCTCACCTACTTCTGCACATACTCGTATATTCAATCCATACTCCCATCTCTCAGTCTCACCTCACCAGGCTGTCTCAGTTATTCCACATACATCCACTTTTGCATCCTCAAGCACCTGGACAATCTGTCTCTCTCTTTCACCTCATCATTCGCACCCCTTAGATTCCATGTCGCAATCCGTACCTTGTCCTTTGTTCGGTCCCTATTTGTCACCTCTTGGTCAGTCCTGGTCCGAGGCTTCTTGTTTGTACTAACCCTCTGTCAACCCACTTGTTTCACGTAGGGAACAAGTGTTGGTTGGTTATAAGGTTGCCACCCAGAGCTGTACATGATTTCCTGGTTTACAGGAAATCATTTGGCTTGCCACTGAAAGTAGAGCTACCCTAAAATAGAGTACCGCAACACTAAGTGGGTGGA
>JAGKTI010036018.1:0-11146 GCA_018397915.1 Birgus latro | reverse complement strand
TGCTACACTCTCTATTAAATTGAAAATTCACCCTGTGCATGTGTGTCTAGTATGTGCATCAGCTGTTGCTCTTTGTAGTACTATTTTTCAGAGTAATTTCCACATTTGCACAACATTGGAGTTTAAGCCTGGAATCCTGTTTGGAAAAACTGGCAGGCATTATCTGTCCCTTCTATTGAAAGTGACTTTGATGTCTGCTTTGTCATCAAATAGTTTCCCTCAGCCAGAATTTTAAAGATTAGAGCAGCTTAGTAAGCTTCTGGTCTGAGATCAAACAGATATTCATATTATCACAGCATTAAATATATATATATATAGAGAGAGAGAGTAGGTCTGCCAGTATCACTAACAGCTTAGTGAACTCTTCCATGTGCCTGTCTTGTAAATTTTTTATTTACTGATGAGGAATCTGTTAACACTTTCTCATTGCCAAATTTTCTGTTGATTGCTGCAGTTGTGCTGAGGCTACACTGCAGGTGTTCAGCCTTGTCACAGTTGGTTAACCCCAGTGACAATGGTTGTGTGACCTTTGATTACCTCTCACATTTTTTTTTTCAAACTTTCAAAAAAGCTTTATGTGTAAATAAATCAGTCAGAAAAATAACTTCTACAGGTGTTTTCATGGTGCTGCAGCATTTTTAACATTCCCAATGAAATTAGCTTAAATGTGCTAAGTTGGGCAAGGTGGAGTACATCATTCCAGTATAACCACTAGGATTGCACAATAAATATGTAATAATCATCAGTGCACCATGAATAACTTCACTTAATATTTTTAAGTGGTACTAATTGAAGTGGAATATATAACTGTACAGTGTACTGTATTATATACTAGAGTTTTCCTCTCTTCCTTCTTTCCTCTTCTGTCTTTCTTTCCTTCATTCTTTCCTCATCCTTCTGCCTACTGGTGACTTTACACTCCCACTTCTGTCTTTCTTTTCTACATTCTTTCCCCTTCTTTCTGCCCATAGGTGACTCTGCACTAAGTGACAAACCAAATGGCTGCCTGCACACCAGGAAACCATTTACTATGCTGAGTGGTAACCATATAACCAAATTATGGCTTCTTGTGATAATTAAGGCACTCCAATCAAATTGAGCCAGTGCAGGTTTATATCCAAAGGGTGGTTGGGGTTTATTGCTCACGTAATGCCACTCAGGGATGAGTGAGGCTGGTCACTTTCATCTTAAATGTCAGGACCAACTTGCCTAGCCCCGGACTCCTATGCTCCTCATGGGGCAACATAGGATTGGATGAGAGAGAGATAGATTAGGTAGAGTTACGTTATGTTGCACTTCCCCTCATTGCAATATGTATGCAAATGAGGTGGGGGGGGGAAAGAGGGTGAGACTGAGGATAATATGGAGGGATGGGGTGGAGAGGTATATGAGAGATTGAGATGCGAATGAGAGGGAGGGCATTCTGGTGGCAGATGACGGCGACATGGAAGCAATCATTTGTGGTGATAGGTAGGTAGACAAAATACCTTGGAAATCACATATAGCAACTTACTAAATTATCACACAATTGTATAAATACTTTTGTTTCATTCATCATATATTTCCTGTTTTACTGTCCAGTTACTAGTAATGCACTTTGTGAAATGAGCAGTGTCAGCAGGAATGTACATCTCCAAGTACTTGTGGGAGACAGATGGTGAGCCAGGCAGTGGGGCTGCAATAGGGGAAAGAACTGTGAGTGTTTCTGCCCAAACTAGAGCTCCCAGGTTTCAAACAGTGGTTTTGTTGTTTTTGTTGGTGATCACCTCCAGTCTGGGGGAAAGAACTGTGAATGTTTCTGCCCAAACTGGAGGTCCCAGGTTTCAAGCAGACTGGAGTTGATCAACAGGCAAGCAACCACCCCTATAGGGCGACTGTTGCAGTGAACGGATGTTCCCTTGCAGTCAGCAGTGCCTCTCAACAGTGAGGTGCTGGGAAAAGTGTGAAAATTTGGTTCCTGGATGGATGCTGCATTAACATTTCTCCATCCAGTGAACAGGGGCACCATAGTAGGCTCCACATCACCCCATTTTTTTGTTTTATGGTTACCACCTAGCTTTGCAAATAGTCTTCCATGTTATAGAAACCATTAGGCTTGTCACACAATGCTGAACTGCCTGAAGTAAAAAAAAAAAAAAATGAATAAGTGAGGGGAAGGAAGGAAAAGTAGGAAGAGACGAGGGCATGTAAAGGAACAGAATGAAAGCGAAGAAAAGCAGGCAGCTCTAAATCAAATGAGTGGATGATGGGCATCCCCACCTACCACCAAACAGTGGTGTGAAAAAATAAATTATACATATACTGTATGATCCTGATGCACATACATGTATGTACTGTGGTGCACAGAGGTTGTTCATCTGTTTGAACAAATCAGATCATCCACCCATTTACATGTGTCCTCATTGGCTGCAATTATAGGCCTTCCATTATGTGCTTTGAAGGCATTCCTTTGGTATGCTCTTTTATGTATATACATGTATGTATGCATCTGTTGTATTGTAATGGCCTGTTTATACATGCCTGACATGGATGGGCTGCTCTGGCTGTACTATACATATTCAAACTTTGTTGTACGGGTCCAGAAGGGCTGCTTATCCACAGAGCTTTTCATAGTTTTGTATTTTCTTGATTATGCATATGATTCTGATATTATGAGAAACAGGTCTGTAACTCAGTTGAATTCTAACATGTACTGCTTCAGAAGATGCATTATCAGACATGTTATATTCCATAATCGCAGTCTGGTGAAAAGTACAGATGTTATATTTAACTATGATAAAGGATATGTAAACAAGAGACTAAGATATATTGATATGTAAACAGAGGTTATCAGAGACTAAGATATATTGTATTTTATAGATATGAGAATCTCAGTAGTTTCTCTGGATCTGTTCTTATGTCTGCTAAATATACCCTTCGAGTTTACAATTTTTATGCCTTTTTACATTAGCAGTAGATTATGTTGTAGTTCTTATATGAAAAGGTTGAATTAGGTTACTATCCATGGCAGCTGTTAGGTATATACAGATAGACTATAAGTAAATTCATTTACAGTAACATTCAGTGGTTACCAGTGTAAGAATCTCAGTAGTTACTCTGCATCTATTTTTATGTATGCTAAATATACATTAAGAATTTATAACTTTGTCATAGAGGCTTCATTTGTAAAAGGTTTAGTTAAGTTCCTATGCATGGATGCTTGTAGGTAAATGCATTCATTTTGTTACTGTGTTTGCATACTGGTGTTTTTGCTGTTTTTACTTTGATGCTTCCAGCACTGTGCCACTATAAGTAATAATAATGACAGCATCAATCATTATCGTCGTTGTCATCAGCTGTTGAGGTCCACTGCAGGACCGGCCTGTCCCTACCGAAGCAGGGATGATACAAGCCATGTATCTCTACCCAGTGGCTTAGGCTGTCTGGTAGAGACTGTATGTAGGGTGAGAAGTGCTTGTGAGTGTAATTGTTGTGTTGTAGTGGCTTTGGATGTGTGTAGTCTGTGAACCAAATGAAATAAGCCCACCTTAAGTTGATTAGGTGCAAGCATACTACAGTAGTATGTGACACTGGTTCAACCACAGCACCCCTTCTGTCTGCCAAGGTAGTAGGTGGCTTGGTGAATACTTCCCAAAGTTTTTAAAACTGGTGGAAGGTGAACCCGCACCCACCAGCATGTGAGGTACACACTTTGCCACTGTACAGCATCAGTACTGTATGTTATATGACAGATGATTCTTATTATAACTTGTTTTATTGTCATTTTATCATCCATTTTTTGTATACTGTATATTTATTTCCATGTTTTAAGAAACTGTAAATATAGATTTCTTAGTCCTCTTATAGTACAGTACAAGGTAATATAATTTTTTTTTTTTTAAACAAATTGTGATTAACATGTGAAATTACTGCAATTACCAGTGATCATCTGTTCTTTCCCAGATTTATGCAGATATACTGTATATTCTCAGTGTAAGCCAGGATTAGCTCACCATGTGAGAGATGGATGCCAACCCAAATCTTATTGAAAGGTGACTATCCTGAAGCTAAATGTAAAGCTGTTAACATATTTAGGGAAATAATATAAATTGCAGCAGAGGCCTTGAGACTGCTTGGGACTCACAAAGGTGGGTAGGAACTCCATAGGGTAGAGGCTGTATTCTGACCCCGAAGCATGTATGAGAAAATTGGCAGAATATATTTTGAAACATAATCGTATTGTATTGTTTATCGTATCATTTATAAAGACTCCAACATGCTTGCATGTGTCAGCCTTGATCAGTTAATTGTGGCTGTCCACGCTGTTTGATCTCTAGCAGCTTCCCTATTCAGTCTTTTATCCCTGAGCTCACACACTATGACCTTGTTCCAGGTCTCTCTCTCTCTCTTTTTTTTTTTCCGCAGCCCTACCTCTGACGTTCACACATCTAACTTTCCACACTTAGTTGTCATCTTTCATCCTCTCCACATGCCCAAACCATCTCAATCTACCCCTCCTCACCACAGTGCCAATACACTCCAGTCCCATCCTTCATCTCAACTCTTCAGTTATAAACCTAGCCCCCCCCCCCAGGCCTTGCAATCAAGGACGCATTATACTTCCACCGAATAACTGTCATTTCTCTGTTTGTGCCAGTAAGTATCCTCTTCGTTTACTGCTCAGGTCTCACTATCTTGTATATTATCACACTCCAAACACATAGCACAGAGGGAGAGTCTGTTTAATGTCAGGAGAGGCAACAGCTCCCTGAACTTCCTCCAACCACTCTGAACTCTAGCCATACAGCTAGCTTCAGCCTCACCTCCAGCACATAACATGTCTCCCAGGTAACAGAACTTCCACATACTCAAAAAATTCACAAGATCAATCCTTTCATGCCCAAGAATCTCTGCATGGCCTCCTTGACACACTGCACATACAAAATCAGCAATATCTCGCAGTCTACCTGTAATGTCACTCTCTTATGCACCCACTAACCACAAACACTGCATGAGATGGACTTACTTCCCATGCCTTTGTGGCAAACTGCATATGGCCATTTTGCCATTGCTTTGACAGTACCACCACCTGCCCAAGACATCGTCGCATTTGTTATTCCACTTTGTTTCTCACAAAGTAGTTATTCCACTTCTTTTCTCATGAAGTGGAATGTTTGGTTAGGTCTTGTCCGTATGTCTGTTAATCCATACGTTTGTTCGTCCATTCCACGCTGTACCTCAGAAACCAATTTGCTGGAATTTTCTCATATTCTGTCTGGTTGTAGGGCCATATAGGAGGTTGATGCCCATCTTTTAGAAAGTTTGAAAATATCCAAGATGGCCAACTCATGACCACTTTTCTATTTTTGAAACTTTAAATCCTTTACACTGAGTGACAAGCCTAATGGTTTCCTGTGCACCACAAAACCATTTGCTACGCTGGGTGGCAACCAAATAACCAAATTATGACGTCTGGTGGTTTAGTGGGTAATTAAGGCGCTCCAGTCAGATTGAGCCAGTTCAGGTTTGTATCCAAGAGGTGGTTGGGGTTTATTGCTCACATAATGCCACTCAGGGATGAGTGAGGCTGGTCACTTTCATCTTATATGTCAGGACCAACTTGCCTAGCCCTGGGCCCATACACTCCATGGGGCAACACTAGATTAGATGAGGCTGTAATAAAATTATATAGGGAGTCATAAAAAGTGAGTATAATATAACGTCAGATTTAACCTGTGACCCTTCTTCAAGGTTGAATGTCAACTTTCTCTTATATCACTGTTTCTATGAGAGATAGACTGTACAGTATGTTTGTATGAAACATATAGGGAGTCATATCCAGGGTGTCTGTATGTGATGTCAGATTTGACCTGTGACCATTTTTCAAGGTCAGTTTGATGATCAAATGCGAATTTTCTCTTATATTTTTGTTTCTTTGAGAGATAGACCCTATGTTTGTATGAGACACATATAAGAAGTCATATACAAGGAGTCAAAATATGATGAGAAATTTGATCAATTTGATATTCAGGCTGATATGGAAAAAGCCATGTGTTATATAAGTATCTTTCTTTCTGAGATGAAGCCTTGATTTGAAGTGGAATGTAGTCCTTCTGGGACTTGTTTTATCTGCATTTCCTCTCAAGACCTTGTGCCCCATACCATCTCTTCACTTTATAATCTTTTCTATGCCTCCCTTTCATTCTCTGCAGTCAGCAGTTATCTGCATGCAACATCTTTCATGGGAGGAATTCATTTCTGAGGTCATGTGAGAGTTTCAAGCACCATGACAAACAGTAAGGGGCTCACTGACCCCTAATACATGCCAACATTCTCAGGAAAGACTCGTCACTTAAATCTCCATTCACTCACCTGTGTGCAAGCACCCACATACATAGCCATAACCATAACCAGCCACTCCTTGATCCCAAGCTTTCTCATTGTCCATCTCACCACCCCCCTAGGGAATCTGTCAAAAGTCTATAATACTGTGTACAGTATTTTTCACATGCTCATTGTATGATCTCAGTAGTGGTTGCTAAATATATAGGGTGCAGGTTCTGGAAAAATAATTTCATATAGCCTACTGTAACTTATATTACTATGTACTGCCATGCCATACAAGCACACTATATCATGAAAGGCTGACTGAGGGTGTAAGCACCTTAGTGCAGTGATGGATCTTTGTGTCAAATGCCAAGTTGCAGTCATATTACAGTAAGCTTATTTCACCTGTGTTCTATTTTGTAATTTTTTTGGTAATAACCTTTAACACAAGCACATACCAAGCTTTTAACATCCCTTTGATTATTACTTTCATGTTTTAAAAAACTATACATGCCTGCCTCCTGTTACACACTTAATAAGGTAGCAGAAAGAGCAAAAACCAGCGTAAATTTTTGCTTTATTCATCAGACGTTTTGCATAAATGATGCTGTGGAAGCATTAGCTGAAATTATCTACATCACTGATACTCTTTGGTAGATGTGTTATTTACTTACTTTACTTCTTTACTTGTTATATATTGTGCTAATCACATGCTTCAAGCATGTTTAGTTGCATCTTTGTAACTTTTCAGCTGTGATCACCATCTGAACTTACATAATTATGTTGGATAGTACTGGTATTTTACATATGTATCAGCACATGTATACTTCAATGTCAGTGCATTTACTAACTATGAAAACATCCAGGCATATATGTTTCTCATAGCCTGTTTTTCCCTCTGTGGGAGCACATGTCAAAGTGGTCACCATCTGTATTGCTGGCAAACCATAGTGCATATGGTTAGGGTAGATTTTAATGTAGTGTAATGTTGTCTTTTACAAATGGTATTATGTAGTAGGTGGGGGTGCTCACCGTCCACTCACTCGATGTAGTGCTGCTCTCAGGTGTCTGCCCTTTCCTCTCCTCCACCCTTCTTTCCTTCCATCCTCTTCTGTCTTTCTTTCCTCGTCCTTCTGCTTATAGGTGACTACTATCCCTCTTCTGTCTCTCTTTCCTCTTCCTTCTGCCTGTGGGTGACAACACTGACAAACCAAATTGTGTCCTGTTCACCAGGAAGCCATTTACTATGCTGGGTGGTAACCACATAACCAGATTTTGGCACCTGGTGGTAGGTAATCACGGCGCTCCAGTCGGATTGAGCCAGTGAAGGTTTATATCCATGGGGTGGTTGGGGTTTATTGTTCATGTCATGCCACTTAGGGATGAGTGAAGCTGGTCACTCTCATCTTAAATGTCAGGACCAACTTGCCTAGCCCCAGGCTCCTACGCTCCTCATGGGGCAACGTAGGATTGGATGATGGATTATGTGTGTATGCTGATGCAGTTATTTGATCGCTTCAGATAATGGCTAGCAACTCATATCACACACCAAGCCCTCTTCCAACCATCATCCCCAGACATCACCTTTTGCTCCCCAAACCTCGTCCCCACAATATCCTGGAGAGTGGTCTGACCACCTCCCAATAATCACCATTACCAAAACCAGAATCACCCCAGCTGGCCACAAACACACATACACTAAGAAAGCCAACTGGGAGGGATTCACAACTGAAGCAGAACAACACTTTGAAACATTAAACAGTACATCCATCAAAAACATCAACACCGCTGTACACACTTTCAATACAATCATTCAAAACGCAGACCGAAGTCACATTCATTCAGGCAACAGAGACAACCCCAACTTCACACTAGAAATTCAAGGCCTCATCAGTCAACGGGACACACTACGACACTCCCCAACTGTTTTGTTTGGAGGTTTAGTTAGGTCAGAAATAGGTTAGGTTTGGTTAATACCGCTACAGTTCGACTTAAACCGCTAGAATTTAGCAGTTATGTTTGATTTTTCATTTATGTTAGAAACAGGTTAGGTTATTTTAGGGTAAGTTATAGCTACCGTAAAAGGGAAGTGATTTTAGGATAACGGCGGCTAGAATTCAGCGGCGATGGCAGTAATCTACCCACGGGCTTAAATTATACCACGTGCTTGCCTTTCTGAAAACAGTAATGAAAAGTGGAATAGTGTACAAGTCTGTTAGATAAAGCGCTCTTGGAAATAAGCGGTGAAGGTGCCTGGATCACCACTGTATGAGACACAGGTAACTTAGGAATGGTAGAAGTTAACGACTGTCTGTGTGCATGTAGCAGTAGTTCGATCATAAACGTGTAACACCAGTCTCCTAAATATCTATAAAGAAAGTATCACACAAAAGATAAACATTTAAAAAAATGCAAATGCATTTCGTGAGTTAAGGTAATAACTGGTTACACGAATATAGTATCAGTATAAAATAAGATTCGAAGATATTTGGGAAGAGGCGGGTGAATCATATTCCAGTACTTTTAACCCCGAGAGGAACAGGGCCTTTCCCTCGTCGTCGACCGTGACTGGTCCATCCCTCTTGGCTTTCCGTCTGCTGTTGGGGAGCTGGGCGAGTCTTTAGCCCTACACCATCAAGGGCAAGGGGGTTGAGGGCAGCGTCGGGGCGTTTTTTTTCCCGATCTTCAGCAGTCGGCGCCAAGTCGTCCTTCCTGCTGCTCGTACCGCCCTGTCCTCCTAGATCTTCGACCTGTGCAGCCGGCCACACGATCGTTCCGCCAGCCCTCGCCTTCTTCCCTGCCTTTCCCGCCTTCCTCGTCAGTTTGTCAGTCTGTTGGAGCTCCGTTTTTCCTACGTCTGTGCTGCGCGCTTGCCCGTGTCCCCACAAGTTGGGGCGAATATTTACAAACAACCCCGAGACCTCTTCGTGCGCCGTACGAGGAACCTCTTCGCTTTAAAACTACGGCAGGAGCGATGAAGAGCTTTTTCGTGGGAAGAGGTAAGTATCTGTTGCCTGTGTCCTCGACTTTAAAATTTAAAATATGTGCCATCGTAGCTAAATGAATCTTGCAAAATTCATATATCACTTCTATCTATCTATCTATTGCCAAACACCATAATCCCGTAAGGGGTGGCCACTTGACTGAGTTTTTTTTTTTTTCTTTTTTACGGGGAGGGGCACTAACCCTCCACCAACCCACTTGTTGACACGTAGGGAGCACGTATGGTTTGGTTATATGGTTACCACCCAGCGTTGTAAATGGTTTCTTGGCTTAAAGGAAACCATTTGGCTTGTCACTCAATGAAATGCCACCTGTAAAGGAAAGAAAAGCAGTAAGAAGTGACAGGAAATATAGGAGAAATAGGAAGAAAGGAGGGCAGGCACAGAAAAAGAATGATAAAGGCTAAGGAAGAAGTAGGCAACACTACATCAAGTAATTTCATTAATTCATTTTCTCAGTAGCATCATAATTATCAAATTCCATCTTTTCGATTTCCACCCTCCCTTTCTGCATGCAAAGTCCACCACCCTAAAATTCCAAAACATATCCCACACAACCGAACAATACGTCTGCATCCTTCTCGTTATGTCTATTTCTCAGCTTCCACGTGCAGCACAGTCAGGGACAGAAGTTCACCTAATATTATACTTCCTTTCACTTTTCTCCAATAGCTATTCTTAGCTAGGGGAGGCTTGGTATGTTTCTCTGTCTATACATAATTCTCTTCGATACGATGTATACTGGCAAAAACCCAAACGCTGCACTTACTTTCTTGAGCCTCAATCTCTGTTCTTAGTAGCCTAACTTTTACCGCAGCTTGCATTATTTTTTTCAACAATGTTTCCCTGTGGCTCTCTTCACCTATAGTTCATTGTGTGTGTGTGACTTGTCTTTTTTCAGCTAATTTCTCATAGCTGTGGCAAAATATGACTATTCATTTTACCTTAACTTGGATTAAAATCATCTCTCCGTCTTGAATCCCATGTTGCAACAACAGATTAACACTAGAGGATACTGTATTAGCAATGAAGAAGTGTTATTAAAAAGAAGGATAGCAGTAGGATTACACTATTCTGACAGTAAGCTGCAAAAGGACAAAAATTTGGGACAGGTTAGAGTAAAAAGTGACCATACCTCTACATTCATTCCATTGTACTCCTCCATGACAAGTACCATATTCTAGAGTTGACATATTACTCCTTCATGACAAGTACCATATTCTAACAGTTAATCTTTTGCTACAGCACATCACTTAAGTTTTACACCTAGTTGAATGAGCTGAGTTACAGGTGACCTGTAAATAACACTGATCATTCAGGCAGTATTTTAGGGAAATGTTGCTTGATTACCCTCATGCAGTCAGTATGCACTAATTTCAAACCTTTATCATATTCAGGAATGGAACCAACATTTGTTTACACTGTGAAGCTTATCACCCTCAAAAAAAAAAAAAAAAAAAAAAGTTAGCCAGAGGTGCCAAGTATGGGCTGCATTTGAAATTAGCTTTGGAGATTTTATAAGGCCTCATGCCTGTGATTTATGCTACTACTGACAAATGAATTATTAACTAGATATCCTAATGTCAGCTCCCATATGAACCAGAGCTTATGGGCCTAGGGCTAGGGAAGTCCCAACATTCAAGGCAATGGTGACCAGCCACCAATGCCACTTAAAATATGGGATTTGAACTTTAGGTTAAGGAAACAAAATCCAGTCTGTATATATAATGAAGAGTTTCTGCCTGCTGCATATTTTAGATCATTATGAAAATCCATAAAAAATACAAATTTATACCTTAAAATAACTATACTGTAACAGGTTTAACTCCATTTCAATC
>JAGKTI010036017.1:0-11147 GCA_018397915.1 Birgus latro | reverse complement strand
GAAACTACCGACTTCCATTAGACTGAGATCCAAATTAAAATAATAATACATACATATGCACACACCTCTTATCCATAAATATGTACTTTACGTATTCATTTATACCCAAAAGGGTGATGGTACAGGGAGCTATTACCCTGCTAGAAACTAATCAGATGGAAATATACACATACACACGCATACATGAACACATACTATACATACATCCATATAAATTAATATATGTACACGTAAAAATACAGAAACTGCAAAATGGTGTGGAAGGGCTGAACTGGGTTGGGGGGGACTGGAGGAATGGAGAGAAGGGGAGTTCGGAGGGAGGGAATGTCGGGGGTGGAGGGAGGTACCAGATTTCCCGTGGTTGCTGGCCCATTTTGAGTTGAGCTGAGCTGGTGGGGGGTTAGGCGCCTCACAGGGTAAGCATAATTTCCTTTTTCGCTCATCGTACCTCTTCTCTAATCTGAAATCTAGGTTACTTTGACACTGTGGGACACTTTAGACATCTGACCTCGTATGAAGTCAATGATAGTCTGTTTAACTAGGTTTTCTGGAATATTTAACCGGCATCGTCCCTTGGGTTGTGGAAGTCCGTCTCATATAGTAATTTTTTTTCCTTCAACTTTATTTTCCGCACCACAGTGTCAGAGTAGGATAGTAGCATTTCGCTTCATATTTTCCATTGCACTTTTTCGTGTCTAGCAGTCCGTTTGATGTTAATCCAGTGTTCTATCTAGGTTTAAGATGGCGATGGTAGCAGTGGCAGGCAAAAAGTTTGGGAAGCGTAGATTGGTAGTTACTGAAATTATGCGTATTATTTATTCACCAAAGTTTGATGTGCGAGACAATTTTGAGTTAGGCTTTACAAAATTGTGTACTGTAAGTAATATGGTAGTGTAAAACTTAAATTGAAGTACCATTTAGACTAAAATAAGGTTTTCATCTAATATGCTTGGACTTTCGTGGGTTAATCTACAAATGATTAAGACAACTCTACCCGTGTTTTACTTTCTTTATAGTGCTTAAAATCAACCGACGAAGTTTGAATCCAAGCGGCCAACAAAATGGAGGTTCGAACTCAAGCTACCAAGAAGACAGGGGATCGAATTCAAGGGACCAAGAAGACGGGGGATCGAATTCAAGTGACCAACAGCCGTATTCTTAAAAATAATCCCTTCCCTAAACTTTCCCTTCCCGTCCAAGGAGTAATGATTTCCATGGGTATTCATAGAGATTCCCTTGGAAGGGAAGGGAAAATGATCAGGTTGGTAGCCCTGTCAAGCTAAAACGGCCCATTCTGCTATTTGTTATGGTGGAGCTTTAGAATTATAAACTAATACATCAAAACACGCATATCTCGTGCTGGATAATGACAACACACATTTGAGATGTGGGAGGTCGCCAATACCCATACTGTTGGTTTGTTTTCAGTCATAAACACCATTCTGGCCAACACTGCAGCAGTGTTCACTCCTCAAGACAATATTTTAACAATGTTATATTCGTGGAACACTGTTATCCTTAATGCTGTTATTGGTAAGCGTAAGAATCACTTAACATCTCTCATACTCGCATGGCGGCGCTCACTTTTTTTTTCCAGCTGGAAGACATGAGCCGAACCACTCGTGTGATCTTGATGGCAGATTTTCCTTTTACGGGCAAGTTAAAATATTTATTGAAAAAAAAAATCTTGGTGTGACCCTGGCCATAATGTACAAGATTTGTCAGTGTCAGATCATATAATACTGAGGTGGTACGCAGGTTTTTCAGTATCAGATGTATAGACCTCTGGAATTCTCTGTCTGATAATACTGTTAGCGCCGACTCAGTTACTTCATTTAAAAAGTCCCTCCACTCACAACTAGGACACATCTTGTTTGATTATATTGAATAACTACAATTCATAATTCGAAGTCCTTCAAATAGTTTATCAACCCTGCATATGGCACAAAACTCAGCCCCTACTCAATAGTATATTCAGATGATGTGTATAGGGAATGGGGCTGGCGTGCCAGCAGGTATGGGCTGCCCTGCTTCTAAAAAGCAAATTCCTACCTAGCCATACTGTTAAATTGTAATGGGGTAGCCAACCAGGTGAATCATCTGCTTTGTCTGTCTGGCTAAACATCTCAGCCGATATGGGTAACACTTTTAAAGATACAAATAGCACTAAAAAAAAATCAGTATATTGTAAATCATATTAATAATATTGTACAGCACCTTTCATCGACATTTTAAAAATATTTAAGACAATAAACTACAAAAGAATGCACAAAAATTGCGAAGGAATTTTTGAACAGATGGGTCAAATGATTTCAAGTTCCAATAATTACAGCTGCTCTATGGGAAAACTTTTCCCTTCTAGCAGCTCGAAAGGAGAGGGATTTTTTTAAGAATACCAATTCGGAGAAATGTCCTTCCCATGCCTCTAAAAGGGAAGGGGTAGTTTTCCTATGCGATGCGATGGTGATCGAGGGATAGCCTTTACAACGGCCCCTCTTTTAATTTTCTTGGTTGAGCTCCCATATTTTCTTATGTCTTTTTATCCAACAGTCATTTAGATATTTCTTTGTCTCTAATTTGTCTTCTTGAAACAGGATCCGTCCGATAATATGTCCATTTTCAATATATGGTTGTAATTCATATATCTTTCACCTTTCTTCAGTGTATTCCTCGCAGTCTAATATAAAATGTTCGTAGAACTTCTCTATCTTTCCCACACATCACACATTTTGCTTCGCAATCACTTCTGTTGAATCCTCTCCTTTCTCGAAACCAAATCCAATGTATCAGTTCTACATTTAAAGTGTTACAGAAGCAGGTGTGTTATCGTATATTTCTTCATTTCCTCCTATCTCCCTTTTCCATTTCTTGTAAATTCTCATTGTGCTCTTCCATTTCACTTCTCCATTTCTTTGTATCCAGTTCATATATCTTTTCTATTAACTCCTTCTTTGAGATTGTCTTCAGCCTTTCTATACTAAATTTTATTTTTTTTAGGCCATTATTGCATTCTTTCAACCACTTACTTTTCATTTCCTTTAACTCAACAATTTCATAGAGTAATCTGTTATTTCCCTCCTTTATGATGTTTTGCAAATATAGTAGCTTAAACCTTATTACTTTTGTCTCCATTAAAGAGGCTCCAACTTCTCTAAGCCCACTAATTGGAGCATGTTTTGCTGCACCTAGTATTACTCTATATACTGAATTTTCTGTAACTTGAAGCTTTTCTATATCTTTCTTTTTATAATCCACCACACTTGCTCCATACATTATAGATGGTAATGCTACACTTTTCCAATAAACTTTTCCAATCTTGAGCTTATTACAACTTCTTGATATTACTGAATGTTAAATTTGCTAATTTTGATGCCTTCTTAAACATGTTTTCTTTATGCTTTTCAAAACAATTTTCCTTTATTATATCAATACCCAAATATTTTATAGCTTCTACCTCAATTCCTTCAATCCGTTAGGTGATCTTTCATATTAAAGATAATAAATTTACTTTTTTGTTTATTTCCACTTCACAACTTTGGCTAATGTTCATTAACCTCCTTATATTTGCCTTTGCTTCTATCACCGATTGTGAGAACTGTAGACCATCATCTGCGAAGAATATAGTATTTATTTCAAATTTTTTGTCTCTATATCCCAATCCCGATTTTTCCATTTCCTGTATAATTTTGTAGGTCAATTTAGAGTTGTTGATCCTGTACAGCCTTGCCAGATACCATTAGTAATTTCTGTCTTTTTCCGTCTCCGGGATTAATCATAGTTTTGTTTTGTCATCCTTATAAATTTCAGCTATAACATCTGTCATCTTTTTGTGACTTATTTCTTTCAGCACGTTTATAATTTCTTCCCTTTTTACCGAGTCATATGCTTTGCTGAAATCAGTTGCAGCAACAAACAGTGGAATCTTTTTCTTATAACTCATATCAATACAGTATTTTAAAATCAGAATATTATCCTCTATTCTTCCTTCTGTAAACCCAGCCTGCATTTCATTATCTGTATGGTTTATTTTTATATGTTGATCTATTTTTTTTTTTCAATGAAGACAAATATTTTATAATCTATACTTGTCAAGGCTATTGGTCTCAAGTCGTTTACAGTTGGAATTTTCTTCTTGGGTATAATTTTTGTCTGAGACTTTCCAACTGTCTGGTACTGTACCATCTTCTATTATTTTGTTAATTAGCTTTGTCAGCATATGTATACATATATCACTTTTTATTAGACATATAATTCAGGTTTTAACCCATCTGGCCCGGCAGCTTTCCTGTTTTTCAGCATTTTTACGACTTTCTTGACCTCCTCTTTGCTTATTTCCAAATTTTCCATTGGTTGAATTACCTTCATTAATTTTAATGCCCCATCCAAATGCTCTTATTATATCTATTTCATATTGCTCTGTTTCATCTGTATTTTGCTTAGTGTACATTCATTTTCCTCCAGTGTACAGTTTTTCTTTTTCATCACTGTTCCACACTTTGTATAATATTTTCATGCTTTTGGTAAATACCTTTCCAAAAATTTTCTAGTTCCATAACTGCCTCCTCTGCATTAAGCTCTTTACCTGCTTCATTGTAAAAGCTGTCCTTTATAACTTTTGAAGTATCTTTCCCACCTCTTCTCAGTATATTGATATATTTCCACACCTCTCTACTTTTCTCTGAACGTTCCTTAATCTCTTGTGTTTTCTTTTTTCATACTTTGACATTTCCGACTTTATTAGCTCTTGCACTTTCTTTTTTTGTTCCTTGTATCTTTTCCATAGCCTTTCTTTTTCTTCATTATTTCTTTTTTCCTGTTTATTGCCTTCCTTATTTTTGTTCCTTGTATCTTTTCCATAGCCTTTCTTTTTCTTCATTATTATTTCTTTTTTTCCTGTTTATTGCCTTCCTTATTTTAATTTCTAATTTCTTCATTTATCCATGGAGGTTCTACTTGTTCATTGTTTATTTTTCCTTTTCTATATTTTCTTTTTAGTAGGGCTTCTGCTTCTCTCTTCATTGCTTCTCCAAACTGTTCATTGTTCTCTATCCTCTTAGTACACTCTTCTTCCATCTTTTCTACATATCCAATACAGTACCTCTTTATCGGTTGTGTAATATAAGCATTCTTGCCATTTTTTAGAATTATATAACTTTCTGCATTTATTTTTACCTTTACTTCAATTAAGTTATGATCAGACATCAATTTCTTCTTTCCTTTCATCTATTATCAGTGACACATATTTATCGTAATATTTCTGGTTTCCCAGTACAAAATCGATTGCACTTTTTGATTCCCCTCTTTCCCATGTTATATCTCCTTCACATCTTACATCATTATTTAACAAAAGCAAATTATAGTTTTCCATCCACCTTATTATATCTTCTCTTTTGTCTATTTTCTGTTCTCCTAGAAAACCTAAGTGGCCATTAAAATCTCCTAATAGTAGAAAAGGTGATTCTTCCTGATTCTCCATTATTACCTCCATCTCTTCTTTTATTTTATTGTATCTTACTCTATCTTCCTCCTTGTCTCCTTGAACGGATCTTGAATTTGGCTCTCATTTGTATTGTTTTTGCTTTTTCTTGGAAGGAACAATATGCAGGCCTGTGGCCTTTGGTTCCTTCTTCCTTGCATAAAAAAAAAAAAAAGGTAGGAGACATTAGTTACAGTATAATATATCAGTACTCTCTGTTGGAACCTTTTCTATTTCTATGTGCTCACTTTTTCCTAATAAAATCATGAATCCTCCTCCCTTTTTTTCATCATTATTTCTTATATTACTTATATATCTGTTTCTTTAATTTTTACTTTTTCATATATTTTTGTGTTTCTGTTAAGCAAAGAATGTCTTCCTCATTAATCCATTGTTCCAGTTCTGACATTTTAACATCTGTAAGACCTTGTATGTTTAATAACCTTATCCTACATATGTATTCTATTTCTTCCTTCTTGAAATCACTTTAATTCTCCATTCTTTATGTACCATCCTCTCTCTCCTTGTTCTCTTTTCTCCTTTAGCTGTTCCCATAGTTCCTTGTTCTTTTGTCTCTCTTTCCTGGTTAGGTCCCTAGATATAGCTATTCCTTTTGCCATCTCATTTTCTGTATTCTTTAAGTTTCTTGCATTTTTCAAAATTCCATTTTTTTTCTTCACCCAATTTTGGTAAAAGAAGCCGTTTCCTATTTGAGTCATCCTTTTTCCCTAGCCTCACTGCATCGTTTATCTTTACGTTTTGAACCCTTATTTCTCTTTGTATTATTTCTGTAGAAATTTGAATGTCCTCCCTGATTCTTTCCATTGGGTCATTACTTTCTGATTCCTCTAAATTATCTATAACAATATTATTCTTCCTCCTCTCCTTCTCCTTTCTTTCATTTCTTCATAGAACTCATCTGTTATCTCCTGCTTTATCTCACTTTATTTCTTCCATTTTTTTGTCCCTCTTCTTCATTTCTTCCTCAATCTCCTTTTTCATTTCTTCAAGTAAATCTTCCTTCAGTGTATCTAGACATTTTTCCCATTCCTCCATCTTTTTGGTTAGAAAGGTTTTTAATTCCACTTTCAGTTCATCTATCTTCCTTTCTAATTTATCCTCTACTCCTCTCAGTCTCTTCCTAGCTATTGTTTTACAATCACTACAAATCCATATCATATCTGTGTCTTTTAACTCTTTGTACAAGTTTGGACCGACCTGCTTACAGCTGCTGTGGTACCATCTGTCACATACATCACACTGTAGACCTTTCTCTGTAGCTTTCACCCTGCTCTCACATCTCTTGCAATTCTCCTTGTTAAGGTCACTTCTTCCTTGTTTTTCTGCCATCTCATCAAAATCCTTACCACTTTCCTGGTTATATTTAAATAGCGTGGGAGTCTCAACTTCCACCTTCCCACAAAGCCCAGAGCTTATCCATGAGGTAAAACTGACCTTGTCCCCCCCCCCCCCCGCCTGCTTTTCACGACCCCACCCCTGAAGTTCACACTTCACATTCCACACCCAATTATCATCCATCCTCACATCCCCAAATGTCAGCTTTAATACGAGGAATATTGTTATAGAATGCCCAGTGGACTATCTTTTTGCAGATTTACTTCATAGGTAGATCAGGTTTCCAATTTTCCAATTGGTAACAGTATTAGGGATCTAGAACTTCATTAGCTAGTCTGGCTGAGCAGACCAGCTGCAGGCAAGTACCCTGCAGAGATGTTGCATGCAGTGAAGTGGATCGTTTATGGTTGACAGCTCATGAGGCACAGTGAAAAGTGTGGTTTGGTCCCCCGATGTATGCCACAGTTAACAGGCACCATACGAGGCTACACATAACCTTGTAATTTGGTTATATGGTTACCACCCTGCATTGTCAATGGTGTCATGGGTTACAGGAAAGACTGCATTGTGTAAGACAAACCTAAATTGGAAAGATAATGACAGGAAGGATAGGGGGAGAAGTAGGAAGAAGGCGGACAATAACAAGGGGAAAGTAGGCAGCAGTACATTTTAATAATCAGGCAGGTAGATTTTAAAAATATTTACAGGTTAGGCCTAATTTACGTAGTGTTTAACATTTAGACCAAGGTTCATAATGGCTTGGAAACTAAGTTTTATATATTTGATAGCATGAACATAGTTGGCTAACAATGATTTACTATATTCCAGTTTCCCAAGACCACAGTTACCGGTCAGAACTACAACTACCAGCCAAGACCACCACAACGACCATAGCCGCGGTCTTCGTTCCAGGGAGGCTGTCATCTTGCTGTTTAGGTGGACACTTAAGGGTTTTCTTTTGAGTTTTTCCTCAGTGTTAGGTCCTCCCACTTGCTGCTAAAACTTTCCTCAGATGGTGTTAAGCAAACCACAAGATTAATTTGCTTAAAAACAAACAGGGTTGTGTGATGTCTCCATGGCTGTTTAATATATACATGGATGGGGTTGTAAAGGAGGTGCAAGGTAGGGCAGTGAATGTAGGGGTGGCTGTAATGAATGAGGGCGAGATGTGGAAGATTCTGGTGGTGTTGTTTGCTGATGTTACAGTTTTGAGTGAAGATGAAGGGGAGTTGCAAGGTTTGGTGAATGAATTTGGGACAGTGTGTAAGAAGAGGAATCTGAAAGTCAGTGTGAACAAGAGTAAAGTTATGGTGTTTGAGAGGAATGAAGTCACAGAATACACAGTGAGGTTGGATGGTGAGGATATGGAGAATGTGAGTGCATTCAAGTACTTGGGCAGTGTGATGAGTAAGGATAGAAGTTTTGGGGATGAAATACTTGAAAGGGTACAGCAGGGAAGGAAGGTTGTTGGTTCATTGAAAGCGGTGATGAGAAATAGGGAGGTGCGCATGAAGTCAAGAAGTCACTACATGATAGTATCGTGATCCCTACCCTGACGTATGGAAGCGAGGCATGGACCCTCAGAGGGTAACAAGTCAAATGTGAGAGCAGTGGAAATGAGTTACTTGAGAGAAGCATGTGGAGTGACATGGAGGGACAGGTTGACGAATGAAGTGAAGGAACATTGTGGGGTGGATGTGGATGTGGTTGAGAAGATTAGGAGAAATACACTGAGGTGGTTTGGACATGTGGAGAGAATGGAGAATGAAACTGACTAAAAGGGTGTATGCAGGTGGGGTGCAGGGAGGGGAAGGCCGAGAATGAGGTAGAGGGATGGAGTTGAGAGTTATATGAGGGAGGGGGAAGTGAGCTGGAGGGAGGGTAGGCAAATGGTGGGTGACAGCGACTTGGAGGCGTTTTGTCTGCAGCCACCCTTTGCGGGATTAGGGCGTCGGGCTATAGATAGATAGTTAAATATAAATAACCAAAGCGGTAGTCTTAAAATGTTAAATGGACTTAGATTAACCCAACCAGCAAAATTGGTAACCCTAGCTCCCTCCCAGGAAGTGCTCTAAAGTTGGCTGAAGACCCATGAATTTAAAGTGCTTTCAAGTTCCATGAAAGTACCAGTGGTCCAAGTGTAATCAAAATTGTTGAAATAATTCCCTAGACTTGGCTATGTCAACTGCTAAATCATGATTGTTTTTGAAATTTTGTATGCAAGTGGAGGGATATCTTGGTGCGTTTACTTTTTCTTGTTTATTCACGAGTTTTATATTAGTAACCTTAGACTACCTTGGATTTGCCAGTTTGTGACAGTGAGGAGGAGCTTCACCAGCCATGGCTTGATGCCCATAGGTCTGTTGAGCTGCAGTGGCCATGATTATTGTTCTAGACCCTTTTCACTGTACCTTGGTGTAAAATTACAATCGCCATCTTTAATACAGGGCTGTAGCAATATTCACTAGAATATCCTTATGTTGTGCTGTGAAAAGGTTGTAGAGCCATAGTGTAGTCTGAAATTAGCTGCAAAAAAATTTGGGCAAAGTTAAAAACAATAGCCTCGTGTTTCACAAGCTACGAGTTCGATGTTCAAATTTACCCCATGGCAGGCTTTGGGTATAAAGCAAACACGGCTTCTAAAACCTGGTATTATATTTGAAGCTTGAAATAAAACTTGGCATAACCCCTTCTTCCCCCTTTTGGTACTAAGTCTAAAACTAGGCTGCTGTAGTACCACAACCCTTATTTCCCCCTTCATCACTAGGGGTCGTATTCTCGTTGGTTAACCCGTCCTGTCCCGATCGATTTCCAACCTCCGATACCCCCCATTCCCGAGCATTTTCGGATTTATTTTTATTTTTTTGCTCAAACCTTCGCTTTTGGTGAGAAACATCGATAATTCATAGAGAAATCACCCTCCTGAGGCCATAAATGGGGCTATAGGTGATGAGTCAGCCATATGTTTTCCCTTTCTCAGGGTACCTGGCTAAAGAAAACAAACTATGGAATGGTTAACTAATTCAAGCCACTTTGAATTACGTATTTATTTATTTATTTGGTACGAATTTGTGTAGTACAAGACTGTATTGGTTTTCACACATATAGGCAATAGAGGCATTGTTCAGTCACCAAACACATCCACATATGGCACCTTCCTTTACAACATTACCACCTCATCACTTCTGTTTGGTTCTTGCTCTAGCATCTTTATTTCTTTGTCCTCCACCTCAGGAGTCACTTTCATCGTGAATTTCGTCATTGGAGAGACTGTGGGGCAACTTGTCTTTACTGGCCAGGTCACTGCTAACAGGCGAATTGCCGAGTGTGGGGGGAGGCGGGGTCAGGTGGGGCCAGGCAGTATCCCCACTTGACAGCAGATAGAGGAAGGTCTTCCACATATGCCTACCAAAAATCACCCATGAAACTTGAAAATTGTGCAAATTGACCCATGCAATTGTGCAACGTACCTGTACGTCGATGGGTGTAGCTGTGACAAAATGTTGACGTACCCATACGTCGATGGGGACGCCTCGGGTTAAGGAAGCTTCTTCACATCTTTTACCAAGAGTTATTTTGCCTGCTTCACATTACTGTCCATATGTTACATAAATCCATCTAATGTTGCCATATTCAACATTGTGCTCGTCAGACTTGATCGAGTCTCGGATAAATATTTCCAAACTGCTCTTTCAAGGTTTCTCTCCTGCCTTCACATCTAGCTTCCTTTCTGGTTATCTGTTGTTGCTGTTGTACACTGTCATCATTTCTACTAGAACCATCAATAATGGTGTTCCAGGGGTAGTCCTATCACCAGGCCTCTTCCTTCTAGTCATGACCTAAGCTGTAAATCTTACCCTGTCCACTTGTATGCTGATGACTCCACCCATCATGTTTCTATCTGCTTCTTTCAGCATCCATCTCAATAGTTATTTCTAACAGGGAATGAGGCTATGGCACATTTAGTGTCTGACTTTGCTCATCACTGAGATAAAAAAAAAATATTTTTTCAATGCATTAGAAATAGTTTTGACATTTCGACCAGTTAATATCTCACTGGGGTGAGGTTAGTCACTGACCTGATAAATATGATTATATATGACTGTTTGGTCCCAGATGATTGGCTGAAGACTGTAATTGTAAATGTGTACAAAGGAAAGGGTGATGCCCTGGAAAGGGGAAATTACAGAGGTATAAAGCTCTTAGATCAGATAATGAAAGTAATGGAGAGAGTTCTAGAAGGTATGATTAGAGAAAGAGTGAATATCGATGAGATGCAGTTTGGGTTTATGCCAGGCAGGGGGACCACTGATGC
>JAGKTI010036012.1:711-11147 GCA_018397915.1 Birgus latro | reverse complement strand
GGCATCGCGAAATGAACGGATCTTGAATTTGGCTCTCTTTTGTATTGTTTTTGCTTTTTCTTGGAAGGAACAGTTGCGGGCCCATGGCCTTTGGTTCCTTCTTCCTTGCATTAAAAAAAATATATATATATACAGTATAGCTCTCCGGTCAATTTACACTCTGACGTGCCGTCTATTAGCTTGTTCCATCGAGTCCCAACAAAGCTTCAAATCTCACCTCACCATCTTGTGCTCGGTCAGCATTTTTTGTCTGAATGCCCATGTGTTATTCATTCTACGAAAGAAGGACAGGACCTGCCCACACCCATTTTTAGATCATAAAGATAGTGATTATGTCTTATACTCTTACCTGTTCTCATATCCCAAGAATCGCTGTTTTTTTTTTAAATCTCTTCATGTCAGTTCAAACATAATCCTTTCTATTCCTCTCTGAGCGTTCTTAAATTTACGTTCCAAGGATTTTGTGAGACTCCACGTCTCCGATTCATAAGTGAAACAGGAAGGACGCACCGTTTATGTAACAGTCTCTTTTGACATAACAGCAATGACGTATCCTTCATGTAGCTTCACAGTTTACTAAAATCCACCCATCCCAGTCCTATTTTTCGTTTGGTGTCGTTGCGATGCGCTGGGTCTGAGTGAACCATAAACTACAAGACATTGTATGCAGTCTCCTAGTTTCCTGGAATGGTCGGAATATGCTTTGCGCTATTTCTGTGTTATTCTTATGTTTCAAGGACAACCTTCATACTGTAACAGTATAGATCGGTTACAGTTTCCTTTAGTTCGTGTCCTGATTCACTGAAACGAACACTGTCACCAGTAAAACTATTATTCAGTAGTTCATCCTTGACTTTAAGTCCCTTTTCGTTCCAGACTAAATATCTGAATACGTCCTGAAAGCAGGCTGTGAATCAGTTCCTTGATATTGTATGTCATTGTCTAACACTTCTCGATAGAAGTATTTTCTGCCTATCCCATGGATTTGTGATGACCATACTGCCTCTATAGGTATATTCTTGTACGTTAACATGTGTTTATTTTACACCTTGTCCTCGGATTACTTATATCACTGCACTGCTGTGATTTGTATTGTCTCTACTGCCTTTTCATAACCAATAAACTCTATGCCCGAGGGGTTGCTATATTCTGATGATTTTTCAGTTACTTGAATAATAGCATGGTCTGTTTGCCAATAACCACAACGATATCTGGTCGGTTCTCGTGGCTGGTTTGTATCTCATGCAGAACTAATTCGATTTGTTAGACTTGATTAAAGGTTACCACAAAACAGCAAGAAACTAACGGAACGGGAGGTCATTAGTTTTTTCTGCCACTTTGGTTTCGTGAATCAGAATAATACATGCATTATTCCATGATCTGGGTAATGGCTGTCATCTTTAAATTTGTGTATAGTTTGGATACTATTTTTAGTGCAAAGTTAACTGCATCCTTATTAAGACATTTGGTGAGACCATCATCATTTCCTACCTTAATTCATTTCCTGTAGCTAAAAGTTTCAAAAGTTTCTTTCTTCTAATGTGGGCCAGTGCATGGGATCACAGAGTATTCTCTATACTGAAGTGATTTACTCATCATACTGCTATTGTAAAGCTTTACATAAATTTCTTAATGCAGTATTAAGTATGGGGACAAAATAGCTACATTAGTCTAGGTCTGATGTCGATTAAACTTGGTGGATGAGTAGCAGATAACTTAAAAGGATGACCTATTGTTTTCAGTAGGTCAATGGCCAAGATCACATGGCAAGGTCAGCTTAAGCAGTTTTCAACCAATGTATACTAATCTTCGGTGAATGGTTCAGAATTAAAAAAAAAGAAAAAAAAAAAGACTAAAGAGATACGATTTTGAGAACAGTCAGGCAAAGATCAAAGTCGCAGGAGAAAGGCCAAAGTCAACTGAAGTTAATAAACAAAGTCAGTTACAAGAGTTTACAAGAGTTCTGATCAGATACCAATGAAACTTGGTGGGAGGGTTAAGGATATGCAAGAATAAAGAAATTCGAAAGGAAAAAAAATCTGTCGAATGTTAAGGTCACAGTGCAGAGTCAAATATTCGGTCGTTAGAGTGCATCGTCATGTGTTTTTATGTTTTTAATTGCTCAAACTGAAAATAATCACATCATCCACGGTGCTAAAAGTCAATATGTTCAGCTTAATATATAAAAATCTTAATGTCACCGAAGAGGAATTATTGATAAATGGACTAGATGAGAAGTAGCAGCGTGGACTATACAGTATCTGGGGAGAAGTGTGAAACGCATTAAAAGGCCATTAAATTTTGTTCTATCAGTCTTTCGTTTAAAACTCTTCCTCCCCAGCGCGCCAGCCTGAGTGATGAGCTGTCTTGTATAAAATTCTAAAGAGAATTATTCTAAGGGGAATAATTTCTCATAGTTGAATGGAATAATGCGTCCAGCGAGACTCACTGTTCCTGGTTAGTCACAAACACAATGGTGAGCGAGTTAGTAGTTTTAAATACGTAATCGGAATAGGAGAAAAATGAATAACGACTGGTATATTTGAGTACTATATTAATGTGACATAACTGGACTGGATTGCTTATCAGTAAAATAATTGATGGCGCAGTGACTGAATTAAGGAAAGGAATTCATTATCGTGCTCAGCCTGAAAGTGAGAGAAGTAGAGAGTATTAGTGGTAGATTAACATCCGAATTATACGCAACATATCAATAGGATGTTTTAGTTTTATATATCTGCTGATTATGTGGCTGTTCAAGTCATTTATCGGAATGGCTACGTGACTGTGAGTGGCAACGGCTGTGTGTTGCGTTTATGGAAATCTGGTAAGGAGTGTAACTGTCAATGATATCAGCAACCAGGTGATCACAGCCTCGACCGAAAAGCGCGGAGGTCTCTATTTTCGTGAACGGTCAGTGAGCAGTTTCCTCAGAATTAAGCTGTGGTACTAGGTACTAGTGGCCAAGCAGACGGGATCGCACGGGAGGTAAAGCCTAGAGTATCGCTTGCAAAATCAGTGGGATTTGTGGTGACGTGTTGTTTATGTATGGATTACCTATTCAAATTATAATACTGTAAACATGTGTGTGAAGTGGTGCAGGTCTGCAGTACACATGAGAAGGCTTCCTTGGTTATTATTGTTTTTTACCGTATCCAGCTTTGCTGCCACTTTTGTCACTTTCACATCGTAATATGCTGTACATCATTTTCTGCATCCAACTTCATTTCAGACTGTATCTATTCTGTTCTTTATTAAATCAGCCTCAGATCTGTATTCAGTCATATTCTAAGAGGCCATTATCAAGTCGAATTAGAGTTATAGTATAGGAGAATGAAGGTGTTGGCATTAATCATTCGACATTGTCACGTTCCTCTCTTCATTTCACTATTTTCAGTTAAAGAAAAACTTGTATTTTCAAAACAGATCGCTCGGGCTGAAGGGGTCAGATATGAATCCTTAATCTTATTCAGACAGAAGAATTTTGTATGTCTGTCTGGCTTGTGTCAGACAGACCCTTCACGTGGAAGACGTTGAAAACAATAATCACTAACACCCTTCAGCTGGAGGTGTCTTACCAGGTTGCTTCTGGTTAAAGCAATTATTCAGGTAAGGGTAACCAGCTGACTTGCCTTGTTGCAGGTAGCAGGTGGCAGTGAAACATATCCGCGATGCAACTGAAAGACATCAAGTTTGGTTAACTGGCCGTTCAGAAAGTTCAACTAATTTTGTCCCTCTTCTGTTGCCACTGAAATACAAGTGCGAAAGTGTCGAGGTAAGTCGAGGGTTACAGCTAGGTTTATGGGAAGATTAAAGCTTAGCAAAGCTGACTGTCCGTTTTACCCCTTTACCCCAGCTGGGGTGCAACCACTAGGTGCTATTCTAGCTGGTGACGCCGTGCCTTCTCTAGATGAAATCAGGATGTGGTAGGGCAGATGGTGTTTGTGGCATCCCAACAGAACTGATCAAAGCTGGGGGGGAGGGGACCAAAGTCAATATCCAGGGGGTATATGTAGTCATACACGCAGTCAGTCCATCTGACTGGACGATTGATTTGGTTCATCCCTCTCTGGAAAGGGAACAGAGAAAAACATAAGTGCAGCAATAACTGTGGTGTTAGTGTTCATTATGACACACAACATCCTTGCTCACGGACTTTGGTGCGTATCCAGGGTCATTTGCTAAAATTTAAGGGACCTAACCAGTTCGGATTCACGTCTAAAAGTCAGCAATGATCCGGATCCTAAAACTCCGAGTTCTCTTGGAATGCTTGCAGTCATCGTGGCATTTGACTCGATTAACCGGTAGACACAACGGGAAATTCATAGACTCTCTGGGATCCCCAAAGGTATTATCCACTTGATAGTAGGTCTATAGTCAAACATTGAGAGTGTCGTGAATTGTAGGGGGATGCATACTCATACAGTTTATTTCCAGCAAGTTCCTGAGTGGAACAGAGATCTACCACCCGAGTTTTCATCACATGCATGGACTGAGTCTTGGGTCGGGCTATAGGCAGGAGTCACCGTGGGGTAACTACTGGCAGTTTTAAGGTTTCTGAACTTGACTTTGATGCTGCTGCAACTGTTAGGCTTTTTAGAGCAGCTGAGGACATTCCTGAAGCTCTCAAAATATACATCGAGAAAAAACTAAGCCACTGGGACTAAAGGTCTACTGGGACAATCATTTGTTGGTTTGTTGAATGTATCAGTACAGTTTGTTCAGGCATGTGGTGAGGGCACAGAAGTCTTGAAAAGATTGACTTATCTTAGTACTGCAATCCACATGAACGGTAGGTCGGAAGATGAGATCTCTCGTCGCACTGCTCTGGTGTATGGTGTCACTGATTCACTCAGTTCGAATATTTACCCTTGTCGATAATTGCGAGATGAAGGGAGAGCTGCATCTTCAAGGCACTGGTGCTATTATTCTTATTTCATAGCTGTGAGGCAAGGACAACACATACAGTAGTGCCTTGGAACAGCGAATTGACTCTACGTATTTTTGCAGCATAATGTTCCCACAATACATGAGGTCGTCAGCGCCAGTCACATGGACACGTGGCAAGTTCCTCCGAGGGTTTTTGCAAGGAGAGACCCCTGTGGGTGCAGTCGGAGGGCGAATGAGGGTATAAGCGCCCCAGTCTTCCAGCAGGTAAATGAAAGAGCAAGATATGTGAGGCGGATGGAGAATTATCGAAAAGCAAGAGCGTTGGCGGGAAAAAAGAGTGCACAGAGAGAAATGGAGAGAGAGTAATTGACAGGTGAATGAAGGTAGCATGATGAAGTGAGGTGAGTGAAGGAAACAAGATGAGAGAGGGAGAGAGAGAGAATTAGTACACAAGCCCTAACAACTGTCACTAGCGAGACACAGAGACAAAGGGAGCGCATCGTTTGAGGGCCCAGTTCATTACCTTGGCAAGAGGAGGCTGTGTGTGGTGTACGCTTTACCTTGATAACCCACACTCACCTTGATAACCCACACTCACCTTGATAACCCACACTCACCTTGATAACCCACACTCACCTTGATAACCCACACTCACCTTGGATAACACAGCGTTCGGTTTGTGCAGAATCTCTCTTGCACACCACCTTGAAATAGGGCAAATGTGTGTAGGATCAACTTACACAACAAATGGGTCACGCTAATTTCAGTTTCATTGTGGTTTCAGTGTGCAGTATATTCCGTTTTGTCTGAACCAGATATTAATTGAGATGTACATAATACGAGTTTACTTTAAGCTCGATGTGAAAGTTCTAAAGGATTTTTTTTTCCTGAACCAACATTAGTATTATTATATTCACAATGCCCTCAATGTTTTTTGTATTCATCCATTTCAAGCATATATCAGACAGTCGGTTCCCTGAGGTGTAGCAGTACTCCAGTGCGAATCGCATGGTGCCACATATCTCTGCTTATTTGCAAATACCATACCAATAATGAATCATTAGCAACGTAAGACTCTCTCTTGCTATACCCCGTAGGAATCAGCTCTCGGTCCTTCTGTTTTCCCCGAGTTGAACTGCTCCCTTAAGGATCAGTTTTCCCCCAAGGACACGTTCTCCACTTCGATCTATAAAAAGGAGTACAAAGGAAAGCAAATAGCAAAACATGATGCTGTTTGTTACGAAAAACACTATGACTACGATATCTTTGTCTATGAATCTTAAAGAATAGCAAAGCATGAAGGCTCCACCCACCTCTCAAACCCTCCAACAGAAGCCGGCAGGAAATAGTGAGAAGGACCACCACGAAGCAAATAAATACTGCCATTCAAATTTTATTGGAAAAATAAATAAAAAAAACTATATTCTACACTATCTTAATCTGTAAGGAAAAATACACATTAGCTTCTTATCAACCTGTAGCGGCACTCTCCATCCTCCGAGTTAGGGAAATTATTAGCCAGATTTTATACTACTCATATATGGACATGTTTAGCTGGGGGTTCAAATCTACCTGTTTATCCAGGCTACTTTAAAATGATAGTAATGAATCATAGTTAATCATTTTCCTAGGCAATGTGTTCAGTATTGGATAATCCTATTGGAAAATAAAAATTCTCTTCATTTGGCAAAAATGAATGCCAATACTGTATTTTAATTAGCATTACCCCTATTATAATTCGAGTAGTCTACTCGTATTGTGAAATGCTTGTCGACTATCATATTATCATGCCATTTAGAAATGTTATTCACTTGATTCGTAGTTCCTCGTAGTCTGCTCTTTGATAAACTCTGTCTCAGGTTTTTTAGGCGTTCCTCCTATTGTCTGTTTCTCAATCTATATTTAATTTTCATCACTTCGGTTTACTCTGTCTGATCCTCCCTCCATGTTTCTGCAATATGGTGACCAAAACTAAAAACGCTGCTCCAGGTGTGGGTTTATTAAAAAATTACATAAGGTGAGAACATTATCCACTGATCTGAAAAGAAATACTCTCACTAGGATTCCAACTAGATTTTCAGTTTTCTTTGCGATTACCGTGCACGACTGACTTAGTTTTAAATCAAGTATTATGATCTGTGTTACATATTTTTCTTGGTTTACAGGCTTGAGTTGAGTATTATTCATAGTGTACCTCACTTTACAGTTTTTACTCCCAGTTTTGAGGCCATAGCATTAGTTGAATACTTGATGAAATACTGAAGTGGCCACATTTGAGCCCAGTTAAATTTTCATCAGAAAGTCTTTGTATCACCTTCCTTTGCTAGGGTGTATCTACTGTTACAACAATATTCAGTTTAGAAGCGTTAATTAAGTTCATCAAAATTTATTAAACAAAGTAAACAATTCCTCTACACTATTTACAAATCACTGATCACACAAGATACTCTTAGGTAATAATTTCTTCCTGACGAATATCAAATCGTATCGGTTAACCGTCAGTGTGACTTGAAATGTGCCTGTACACTTCGTACAGTACAAGTACAACAAGCCTAGCTATCTTATAGACACAGATACCCTACGTGCACTAAGGAAAATTACTACTTCTCATTTTACAGATAACATACTATCTATGGAAAAGATTTACTCTTGATGAAAAGGCTTTGTTTATTATCATTTTTTAAAATTAAAATTTATGCCATAAAACACGGAATTATCGTACAGAACGTACAATAATAAGAAAATGTATCGTACATCGTACCAGAGGTAGTTTAATCGTACATGTACGATAATTATCTTACAAATGACAACCCTGGTCATCATTATCAATACCAGCCAAATGAGCGCAGGTTCTCGGTGAATACTGTCAGCCCTGTTAGTCGTATATTTCTGTTGTTGACAATATGATCAGATTTCTTCTATCTGTGTCAACATTTTGCTTGTGATTCAGTTGGCTGTTTTGTGTGTGTGTGTGTGTGTGTGTGTGTGTGTCTGTGTGTGTGTGTGTGTGTGTGCAGTCGAGACATTACCACTTCTTATATTTATTTGCATTATAAAAACAGTAACGAAATTTGACGTTTGTAAACTGTGACGCATGGTAACCATAGTGGTAATGAATATTAGCACCATCCATCATTACATCCTCACCNCGGTGAATTGGGTCATCTTTGCCAGTCGTATACTTCTGTTGCTGATAACATGATCAGCTTTTTTCTGTGTCAACATTTTGCTTGTGATTCAGTTGGCTTTTTATTTATTTATTTATTTATTTATTTATTTATTTATTTTTTTGTGCAGTCGAGACATTACCAATTCTTATATTTACTTTATAAAAACAGTAATGCAATTTGAGGTCTGTAAACTGTGACGCATGGTAACCATAGTGGTATTGAATATTAGCACCATCCATCATTACATCCTCACCATATTATTACCATTCTGCAAGAAGTTGTTTTTCGGACCAGCATTTGTTTGGAACATTCCTTTCATGGACGGGTGCATGGGAAGTCATATTATCGCACTTGAAAGAATAAATATCGTAGAAAAATTGCTTAATGCGCCAGTGATGTGGAAATATAGAGACAGAAACAACACGAAGAAGTACACGAAGATACAGATTATTCAACAATTTAGTCAAGGGATATGTGGTTATATGATGTAGTAATCTGTAATTAAAATAAGCACTGTCTTTCTTTTCTATATAATGTTTTGCTTCAGACATAAAATGCACTCATGACAGCATTGTGTATTTGCAGATTTAGTGTGGGCTTTAGATGGATGTATTATCATGTGTCTTGAAATCAGTGTGACATCGTTACATTTTTTTTTGGGGGGGGCCAGCTTTTTCTCTTACAAAAGATTGTTCCTATCCCCAAGCGATGCCATTCACTTAGCCTTAGAGAGATAATTGGAGTTAGTGCAGTTAGATGTTGCCTCTCTTAATCCCTGGAGTACGGCAGGCATTTTAAATAAAAAGAAAGAATCTGGTATTAGAAACAAATGTATGACTAAGAATCCATCACAGTGAGGGCGTTAGGCTGAGATATGATCAACAACAGCTTGCGTGTTAAAAAGGAGAAATATCAGCATAAAAGATACAACTAATGACAGAACACGAAGGCTTTCTACCGCCGCAGCTAGTCCAGACAACAGGACCATTAGTCTCCGGGGTAGGCCCAACATGTCAACACCCAGCAGGCGCCAACACGAAAGAGTCGCGCAGAGGAAGGAAGGAGGCGACGGCAGAGATAAATGATAACTGCTAGAATAATAAAAGTTATATAAATCCTAAGGGGATAAATCTTCCGTGCCGTATTTTATTTATTGTCGGCAACAAATTATTAAGGCTAGATATATTCCAAAAGCCTTGCAATGATATAACAACTTGGAGAAAAGACGTTAGTGGGAGGAAGCAAAGAGATCAACAAACGAGGACCAGGAAAAGGAAGAGGAAGAATGGAGTATGAAAAAACGGAAAATATGAGAAGAAGAGTGGAGTAAGAACAAACGGAAATTTAGCTGTGAATGGAAGGATAGACATACTAACGGCTGGCAAAAGAGGAAAAAAGAAGCAGGTGACGTGGCTTTGATCAAGATACAGAAAAAGAAGAATGGGTGAAGGAAAAAAAAAGAAAGAACTACAAGACTCCAGTAAGTATCACGCTGGTACCACTTCACAAAGCTTCACGGTATGAAATACTTACGATGAGAGAAGAGCAAAAAGAGAAAATGAAAGCCAATTTCAGAACAAGTTAGTCAGAGGCGATGATCTTGAGAACAAATGCAACGGAGCTGGAACACAGATGATATGATGGAAAAGGCCAGAAATTTCGGATGTATGGTGGTATCCGTAACATAGCTGTGGTTATGCTCGCTGGTTCATCCGCAGTAGTTGGTGTTACAAGCATCATACGAGTTTAGTCCCACCTTCTTCTTGAGGCACCGGGGCTCTCTTCTATCCCTACCGGCACCTTACATCATCTGGGTCATGTTCTTCCCCCTTCCTTCACCTTGTAGCAGCGGGGATATCTCTTTTCCCTTACCTTACCCAACATCACTTAGACCATGTTCTTTCCCCCGTCCCTCACCTTAGAGCAACGAGGCTATCTCCTTCAACTTGCCTTCGCGTACATCTCCTGGGCCATGTCCTACCCCATGTCTTCATTCTGCATCATCTGCGTCTTGTCTTGCCCCTACCTTCACTTCTGCCTCACCTGTGTTATCCCCTGCAATGTTTCAATATTTCCCCACACCCCCTTCCTCCATTTCAACCAACCTTGTTAGTCAAAAAGTTTGGATGAGCGAAATTCAGCTAATCGGTTGAATTATGACTGTGTGCCACTATACCGACGCAAAAATTATTAAAGTGAGCGAAGAAATTGTTGTAGAATAACCCCGTGAAATGATAATGGTAAGGGTACTTAAGGATGATATCAGAAACGGTAAGATAGACGTAAGAATATTTAGTGAGTGACGAACAGGGTGGTTTTAGGTGTGGTAAAGTATGTACCTTAGGATAGTGAAGGACGAACATAGGAAGAAATAAA
>JAGKTI010036011.1:0-11147 GCA_018397915.1 Birgus latro | reverse complement strand
AAAGTGTCACGTTACCACCCTAATTTGTCCCATGTAACTAACCAAGCTTGCCCCACATCTCCATATGATACGCCGTCCTGCCCTGCCTTGCCCTGCCGTGATTTGCCCTACCTTGTCCTACCCTGGCCTGCCCAACCGTGACCTGCGCTGTGTGTTGTCGTGCAGGGGTCGAGTGTGCAGACTGAGCCGGCAGGACAGACGGACACAGCCACTCAGCTTTAGACCCACCTCATCCTCAGCGCACTACATTGAAAACCAGTGCGCAGGAAGTGACAAGCTTTAGTATAACTCTCTCTCTCTCTCTCTCTCTCTCTCTCTCTCTCTCTCTCTCTCTCTCTCTCTCTCTCTCTCTGCATGCTTCAGTCTCGTTATACACCACTGTTTGTAGAAGTTAGTCTTAAATGTCATATTCTTTCTTATCTGCAGCTCAGGATCATTTCTGCCAAAATGAATAAAATCCGTCTGGCAATTTCCATAATAAAGAAAGATAGGTGTTATCTGGAGAAAAGCTTTGTATCAAATAATTTCCAGGTAACTTAATATTATGATCAGTACCATTATAGTCCTTAAACAATAAAAAAAAGTGATATAATGGAAATGGGTGAGAGAGAGACAGGATAGAGCTTGAGTTGTTTATCTAACTTTTCGGGCTGCACAGAACCCATCTTCAGAGTCCAAGACGCTAGAGAAGATAAAGAGTTCAGGCTGTGTGTTTGTCCCATTCAACATTTCCACCTGTAATGGATCATCTACAAGGGATGAAAATGTTGACTTACTTCTTATGGCTATCGTATTACCTTATTTGTCTCTCATTAGTATGGAATTCATTTTACTTACGGGAGGCATTAAGTCGGTTCTATCCGTAATTGTTATAATAGCAATAAGGAAAAGAATAATGGCAATAAAGATAAGAGTAACCCTGGTCTCATCCACTTCTTCCAGTTCCTGCCAGCCAACACTGTGAATACGAAGAGCTGCCCCAACAGGACCTGAGACACCCTGACGCACAGCTGGCCGCGGGGTCCAAGGAGGAGGTATGAAGCGCAGGACACATTAGATTCTGAACGAACAATTAGGTTTGGGGATGAAGTGTCTTTTGTGGTCAGATTATGGAAACTTGTTGGGAGCTGTGTGAAATTACAATGACTAGATAGTTTAGATGGAAAAGACTGATCAGGGATTTCTTTTTTCCCCTTCAAAGTGTTATGTGAATTTTCATGTCAGGACTAATTAAGGAGGAGGTAGTAACATTATTCTGAATTACTGAAGTTTTGGATGTGTTGCGTTAAATCATGATGTGTTTATAAGTACGGAAATACGTAAAGGGTTTTAGATGGTTTCATGTGAGTACTATATAAGACTATCAGGACAGTTTGTATTGGTTTATTAGTGATGCACCGAAATGTCACCAAATAGTTTCTGGGTCAATTGGCTAATTTTGGCAAATAGCTCACCGAGATTTTTAACATGAAACCTATATGTATCTGATGGCTTCTGATATAATTCATTCGATTTAGCATTGATCTGTGTTGGAGATTTATGATTATACGATAGTACTGTACCTTCCCGTACAGTCTTACAGCCTGAAAGTGTTCCAGTATCATAATCTCAACAAGACCTAACTAAACTCCAAACGTAACCCAAACTAATGTAACGTAACCTTTTCAGTCACAAGCACGCGGCGGGTCTTCTAATTATAGTTTGCTTTAGGCAAGGCCGTCTGAGGCCAACACGGCAGCTGAGAAAGTAAACATTATATATATATATATATATATATATATATATTTATACTCTTCAGACTTAAAGCACTTTGACTCATTTTGTGTCATCGTGCATGAAGGGGTTTATATAGTCTGGACATAACTTTCAATAATAATAATAATAATAATAATAATAATAATAATAATAATAGGCATCATTATTTTGGACAGGGTGCTGATGATCCATTGCTTGCCCTTATTACTCCTTCCTATGTGGAAAAACTTGAACAAACTGGGACCAGGGCTGATGAAGTTGCTGTGAGAGGAACTGGCAGTATGCTTTGTCGAAACATCCATGTTGACACAAGCCAAGAAGAGAGTTCCAAATATGGGTACCTGATAAACAAGACTCTTGTTGATGAAGACTCTGCAGAAACACTTTTACTTGGGCATACTTGGGAGTTCCATTATGTTAGTGTTGATAAGATTCCTCCTTCGGAAACACCATTGCAACTTTCAAGTGACCGCAGTACATCACATCCTCAAGTGCAAAGAACAATGAAGGCAGAGACACAACAGTGCTTTCAATTAGTTGTGAACCATCTATACCAACGAGTTCCCAGAACAGTGTGAAAATCTCTGGTTGATATGAAGTGGTGTATTGTAGAAAGAATGCCCCTAACCAGCCTTCCTCAGAAAATGTGTTAAAAAAGACAAGTCATGAGTATAACATTAAGAGGTACACAAAAAACCAATTTGTTCAAGCAAATTGGTTTCAGAAGTACAAATGGTTGTCTCTGTGTGCATCTTACAATAAAATTTTTTGCTTGATCTGTAGAAAAGAAGATGAGAGAGGCTCCCTCAGTTTCAGCAAAATTACTGAAACTGCTTTCATTACTGAAAGTTCCACTAACTGGAAAAAGGCAATGGGAAAATTTGAATCACATGAGAAGACCAAATGTCATGGGAGGCTATTGACAAACACCTTGCAGGTAAGTAGTGCCCTGTTAACGCTCAACTGAATAATTAGATAAAACAGGACCAGAAGGTGAGGCGAACTGGTTTGCTTATGTTGCTGTGATCCTTAAAGTCCGTGTTGAGTCGCGGACTGGCCATCCGTGGACACAATAAAAAGGAAGGAAACCTTTACCAACTTCTCAGGCAAAGGGGTGTGTCAGGACTCAGGACACAAAAAATTTCTTAACACACGACATAATTGCTAGTGACATAAATACCGTTAATATGCAATATAGAGGTTTGAAGAAAGTCGTGCCTAAGCTTGAGAGAGCTGGAGGAAACAGCAGTGCACATTCTAGTTAGGGAATTTTGCACACAACACAGTATAACGCCGGATGGAAAACCCCACAAGCGTGGAAAGTTCCTCCACACGTGCCCTCACACATGACCCAACCAGTCATATACAGGGGAAATTGGAGAGACAGGGCAGAAGGGGTTAAGACACAATAAGAGAGAGAAGAGGCATGGTGGAAAAGGCAGGAATAGAGGGCACGGAGTTGGCTAGCATAAACTGCTGTCGCCTTAGTTCTGCTCTTGTCAAGTTAACTTAAGAATAAAACTGCAATCAAACCTCAGGCTCATTTTTATTTTTCTCCTGCCATCCACGACAAGACCATCTTGAACAGTCTCTCCTCTTAAAATCCCTACAATCTAACATTTAAAAAAAATGCTCGGTGACGGCTATGATATTTTTGGTGGCAGTATTTCTAGGAACCAACAAACCACAATATAATCTATTTACACCTCAAGATTTTATCAACAACCAACATTCAGCTATGACAATTTTATTCAGCTACAAGCTTCAGTTCTACGATTCATGATAAACTACAAGCCTCTAAGATTGCCACGAAACAAGCCAAAGCTACAAACAACAATTATCAATCAAACCACACCTGTGCAGCAGAAGACTCTCCTGAACCGCAACAACGATAAACAACGGCGGTAAACAAAGCCATTTAACATCTCTATCAACAATCAGTGAACAACTTAAGAATCAACTCTACAATAAAAATAAGATATTACGATTCTGCAAGTAAATAACAAGCAGGTGAGATGGTAACCAAGATCAGCTATAAGTTCGCACCATACAGCAAGAAACTACAATTAAATGCTGTACAAGAAACCATGAGCACCTCCAGTAACCACAAGAGAGTAAACAGTAAGAAGAAATGAGTTACAAGTGAGGAAAAACAAGCTCTATGATTAACTACAAGTAACAAGTCTACGATACATCTCTAAAATCATCTACCTGCATCTACAAGTGGTGGCAATCTTCAGCAGTCAGCAAGTAAATCACAGAAAGAAAGGACCAAGAAAAGATTGAGAAAAAAAAGCAAAGCAGAGAGCAATAGCTGGCAAAGCAACAGCAAAACTCACCATCACCCCTAACCACCCCTAACCACTCCTAACTATCCCAACCACAAATACCAGAGTGAGATGTCAACTTGCCCTGTGCCAGCGTTTGCTGAGAGCACCATAACACATCAATCAACCTGTGTCTGACACCACCATCACTACCACATTCATCATTCCCACCACGGTTAAAATGAGAGAGTTGAATATTTACTTCATTTATATACAGTACACTACAGAGTGAAAGACACAGTGACAGATAAACATATAAAACGTGCTTTATAATTACAACTTACGTGTATATACCTACTTCAGGTTTTTATTTACTTTGAGTCAGTCACTAAGTACTTGCACCAACAATATCAATTATGTATCATATATATTTATTTAATCATTCATTTAATCCTGACGATTGTTACCATTTATACATTTGGCACACATGTTAAGAAGCGCGATTTGCCAGTTAGGTGCTCGAGGAGCATCTCGATGTTTCCCTGTTTACGGTAGCTAGCTTCAGTAAAAGTCAGAGTTGCCAGTTGCCTCCTGTTTGTGAGCATAGTTGTTTCGTAAATTATGCATTAATTGATGTGCTCTTTTTCTTTAATAATGTTTCATGCAATTCAATTTAAGTTTGATAAATAATTTATAGTTTTATGTACTGTAAGAAAACTTGCAAATTTTGGTTGTCTCCGAGTTGGTAACTGTGCTCTTTCTCTGCGGACTGTGGAGAAGTAGATCATTCTCGAACAATGCAAGCTTATAAAAGGATGGATAATAGACTAGTGAGTCAGTCAGTCGGTTTTCAGTTCAGTTTGAATGTAATGCAGTGTGAGTGCAGTGTCAGTGTAGTTTGTATATTTTCGGTACTTGTGAACGTGTTGTTGGCAAATAGTGAAGCGTTATTGACGTTTGTGTATCATCGAAACTTGTGAAAATAGTGAAGTGTTGTCAAGTATTAAGTGTAATTGCAGTTAGTAAAGTTTGTACAGCTCCAGTGCTTGTGAGAATAGTGAAGTTGGAAAGCATTAAGTGGAATTATTTGGAAAATAAAGACAGTGACCATTATGAAGCCAGTGTTTTTTCGCCTCAGCTGATCTTGTGTGCTGTACACTGAAAAGCTGGCCATAGGAAGAACAACTCACTGGGCAAGACTACTGCTGTTGGAGCCTGTGGCAGTGTGAGATGAGGACGTAACACTGGTGTCGGGATTGTGGATAATTTATGTGCTGCAGTGCGTCTAATCTTTCGACATGGAAGCAGAAGGTGTGCAGACAAGATCCCGAGCTGGGCAGGAGGAGGTGACCCTGGCTGCAATTATGAAGCTATTACAAGCTTCAAAGAAAGAAATTAAAGAACAATTACAAGCACAAAGTGTCCAATTACAAGCACAGAATGAAAGACTACAAGCACAGAATGAAAGACTACAGGCACAGAATGAAGGACAGAAAGAACTCCAAGAACAATTATAGGCCCAAAGTGAAGAACAGAAAGAACGTTATGAACAGCTTCAGGAGGCATTACAGGAGCAACAGAGGGAATTACAGCTGAGAATGCAAGGACAGCTATATGCTTTCATGGGGGAAATGAAGGAAGAACAACAACAGTTTAAGGAGGAAGTAGATGCCAAGTTAGAGCAGCAGAAGTATAAGGTAGGCAATAATGTCATGGAGTGTAAACAACATGTAGACGACCAGTTGAGTCAGTAAGTGAGGAAATAGTGACAAAGTGCAAACAGTATGTAGATGACCAGTTGAAGCATGTAGTTGACCATGTGCAGATAATTAGTAAGAAACCTGAGGCTGTAGAAAAATATTGCACTGCAGAGCCTCAGGTTAGTGCACAGAAGGCATATGAAAGGAATGGATGGTGTATGGTGTATCTTGACGGATCCCAGGCATCTAAAGGTAGCATTACAGGATTGAATAATCAGAATGTAGAAGTTTTAAGTCCTGGCCTTAATTATGATGCCCCTGTTTTTAGGCCCCAACCTAGTGAAGTGCATAGCTATAATGAGGGTCCAATTAAAAAGAAACCTCAGGAATTTGATGGTAGAGTATCTTGGGAAGCACCGTGCACAGTTCAAGTTACTTGCGGATCAGAATGGCTGGGATGATAGGCAGAAAGCAGTCCAGATGGCTACAAGCCTTAAGGGTGCCGCAATGGAAATTCTGGCCCAGATGTCAGCAAGGGAGAGGAACTATTTGTCACGAATTTTCTACATCGTAAAATTATGTAACGTAAATTGTGACATCGAGTGATTTTGTGGGAGAAACGAATGATTATGAAATGCACGAGATTTCGCTCATTCTCTCAACCGTCCACTCGCGTACTTATATTCGCATCAAGTTGTCAAAACTTTCATCATTCTTTCGCGAGTTATTGTTTTTATGTGCAGACAGTGCATTCCTCTGAGCGAAAATTTTTGAATTATCGCTTCCGCCTGCCTCCCTGGCCGTTGCCCGGGCCACACCCTTTCACACGCTCTTCACGTCGGACACTCAAAACCATAGCCAGTCTGCTTCTAGTCACGGTGCGTGCGGGTTGAAAGCTCGAGTGATCACTTTTCTTAGCGATTTCAGATCTCAGCTTGTATTGGCGTGAATCCCCGAAGCTCCCACCAGTTGATGATCGACAGCAGCACGGTCTCACCTATACCGATCAGTATTTTCTTTTGTTTTCCTAGGCTTAAGTTTTGGGGTTATTTAGCTATTTGTCTGAGTGTTTGAGTGAGTGCATTTCCCTTTCTCTGAATTGAATTGGAGTCATGTAACGTAAATTTATTTTCTTGTATTCAATAAATTTACAGTTCGTTTTCTTGAGCTTTGTTAAATGTAACAGTCGTGTTTGATTTCCCCACATATTTAGTACACTTTTGCTACTCCACGTTAGCACAACTCCTTATATTAATCACGACTGGTACTTAGGCCAGCTTTTGGCATTAATCCTTAAATCCATTGTGCTAGCTAGGAGTTTGGCTCAGCCAAGATCCTGATTATTATTATTATTATTATATTTTGAATGTTAAGGGGAGAAACTAACTTTCTCAGAGGCCAACGGTACAATATTACAGCCTACCTGAGCGTCTAGTCTCTGCTGTGTACCGTTGAGAAAGTCTATAAATTCTCAACTCTAGAGAATTGGCAAAGTAAGCCAGCATAAAAGTGAAATCGCTACTTGATTTCACGAGTCTATTCTTTCGTAATAAATGACTCGATAGTCATTCCTAGCACACATAGCTATACATTGTATACTGCAATTATACAATATTATTTTTTCCTCCTGAATTACATTTTCCTCCCCTGACATCTGGCGACCTCATTCCAGGACAAACTCCTAGCTCGGAATTATTACAAAATTACTCCCTCACTCTCACTTTAGTCACTCATTCAAACTGAGCATGATGGAATCCAGTGCATACGTGCAAGAAGCTAAGGATATGGGGCTTACTAACCCCCAGGAAATTCGAGATTATGTCCTGTTGCGCTTCAATTACGAGCAGCAACGCGAGAATGCCACCCATGAAGAGCCGAAAATTGAGCGCGACGAACGCCAAAAGGAACGCGAATACAAGGAGCGTCAGAAAGAATATGAGCGCGAGGAATGTCACAAAGCACGTGAACACGAGCGTGCTGAGCGCGAGGCACGTGAAAAACACGAGCTGGAAGTGCTGAAGCTGAAGCGAGACTCCTTGGCTTCAGGCACATCGGGTGCAGCTAACCCAAGCTCTGCTAGCACTTTCTCAGCGCCTGTTTGAGCAACTCCACGTCTCAAGCTTCCTTCTTACAAGGAAGGCAAGCGAATAGAGCCATTTATAGCTCATTTCGAAGACATGGCAAAGCTGTATGATCTGGATGAGGCAGCTAAGCGGCTTCAGTTCCTTAGCCTGTATGAGGGCCCTGCCCTCGACATTCTCCACAGAATTCGCGGAGATAATCTCACGTACGAGATGATGAAGACCGCCCTCATCAAAGCGTACGGTCTTACCATTGATCATGCTAGGAATCAGTTCATGAAGGCGCGTCTCCAGGAAAAGGAGACAGCTGTTCAGTTCCTTGACCATCTCACGGCATACTTAGGTGAGTGGATGTAGAAGAACGAGACTCCCAGCACGCAAGAGGGAATGATCGACCTCGTGCTGTGCACACAGCTGGAAAAGTCGTGGTCTGCTGAGCTTATGGCCCAGCTCAAGATGTCCAAAGTGAAGGATGCAAACCAAATGGTGGAAAAGGCTGATGCTTTCTTTAGTGCGTACGGGTACGAAACTCGTAAGCAGCAGTCCTGGAACAGGACAGAGACTGCTAAGTCTGGTAAGCAATCCCAGACTGAACCCCAGCATCAAGGCCATTCTCAAAATAATGGTCAAGGTCCAAACAAACCGCAGAAGGACCAGGGGCAGAATACACAGAAACCTGACCGGAAGAGGTACAACAAGTACACTAACCAGCAGCAGTACCCTAAACAACAACAGTATCAGCCACGTAATCGGCCAGCGGGACTAACCTTTTCGACACCAGCCCCAGTGTATCGGAGGCAAGAGGCAAACGCAGCCTTCATTCCCCAACAGGCACATGATGGTGCCGTCCCCACCAGCACAGGTCCTCCTTTACAGTTCTCTAGTCCCCCTCAGATGGTGAACTCTCCTCCACCAGCCATCAATGCTCCTGCTCCTCAGATGGTGAGTACAGCTCCTCATGCTTCTAGTTCGGGTACGACCCCTAAGGCATCTAGGCTTGTCACATTTGAAGAGTTGAGCGCCATGCAGCCTTATCAACAGCTGGCCGCTTCCTCAACAGGCCCTCCCACAGGTAACAGTGCCTTCCTTGTTCAGCCAGGGTTTGTGGGAGGTGTTTCTGTTAATGTTCTGAGAGATAATGGTTCCTCAGGTTGTACTGTCAGGCAGAGTCTTGTTCGTCCTGAGGAATATACAGGCAGACAGATCCAAGCTCAGCTTATTGATGGATCAGTGAGATTGTTCCCTGAGGCATGTATCCAGGTAGCATCTCCCTTTTACACAGGTTCAGCATTTGCAGTTGTCATGCAAGAACCTATGTTTGAGCTCATAATAGGCAATATATCAGGTGCCAAGTTTAGTTGCACCGTAGATGTCACTACTCAGACTTCGGCTGCTGTAACGCGAGCCATGGCCAAGGCTCCAAACTGTGTTGCCCCGGTGGCCATTGCATTGCCGCAAGATCTGATTTGTAGTCAAGATTTTGTCCAAGAACAACAATCTGACCCGACACTTGCTGTTGTGCGGAAGAAACAAAAGGGTAAAGTGACCAAGTATTCACGGGGTAGACGAGCCAGGTTCCTTTGGAAACAAGGACGGCTCTACCGTGAGTCACAAACACTCGAGGGCGAGGTTCGACTGCAGTTTGTCGTTCCCGCGAACTACCGCCAAGCAGTGTTAGAATGGGGTCACTGTTTAGCATCAGGAGGTCATATGGGCAAAAAGAAAACCCAAGGCCGTGTCTGTGCTGACTTTTTCTGGCCAGGAATGGGACAGGAAATAGATACTTTTGTGAACTCCTGTAATGTGTGTCGACGTACCACCATTCAGGAAAGTTTCCTTCCTGCGCTGTTTTAATCCACGCCCATAATCTCTGAATCGTGTGAGGAAGAGGGCAGTGGTAATGTGGGTGTAGACCTGACGTCTCACTCGTTGGCCCCACAGGACATAATATGTCTGGGGTCTGTACATACATATGTACCGTAGCTCATAAATGCACAGCCACGGCGATCCAAACCGAGGACACCGATGACGAATGTGCAGTCTCGGCGATCCCAACCGAGGACACCGAGGACAAATGAGCAGTCGCGGCGATCCCAACCGAGGACACCGACGACGAGCCCTTATTAGTCGTAAGCATAGGGCTTGTGCATACTGAATGTACCGTAGGTTAAGGGGGAAGTTCGAGACCCCGCAGAGGTAATCTGAAGGTGTGTTTGAATTACCTTGTGGTGTGTCTCGAGCTGTGGGCCTCTGAGGATTCCCGGAGATTACACAGAAGCCACATGAGTGTTCAAACCCACGCAGGGTGTTAAAATGTGACCTGCCCAAGTTTGCATAGGGATTCTCGACTTACCTTTATTAGTTATAAGTGCGAAGTTTGCATAGGGATTCTCGACTTACCTTTATTAGTTATAAGTGCGTAGTCACGGCGATCCCAACCGAATACACCAATGACAAATGGGCAGTCGCGGTGATCCCAACCGCAGACACTGATGACGAGCCCTTTGTAGAAATAAGTGTAGTTATAAGTGAGCAGTCACGGCGATCCCAACCGAGGACACCGATGACAAACAGGCAGTCGCAGTGATCCCAACCACGGACACTGACGACGAGCCCTTTGTAATAGTAAGTATAGTTATGAGCGACCAGTCACAGCGATCCCAGCCGAGGACACCGATGACAAACAGGCAGTCGCGGTGATCCCAACCGTGGACACTGATGACGAGCCCTTTGTAGAAATAAGTATAACTATAAGTGTGCAGTCATGGCGATCCCAACCGAGGACACCGATGACAAACGGGTAGTTGCGGCGATCCCAAACGAGGACACCGATGACAAACGGGTAGTCGCGGCGATCCCAACCGAGGACACCGACGACAAGCCATTTATTAGGCGTAAGTATAGGTTAAAAAGGGCACTATTAAGGAAATAATGGCGACATCCTATGTACGAAACTTGCTGTTAACTGATTTTCAGCTTAAGAGTACTTTCTGTTGTGTATGGATTGATTGCTGGGTGGATGAAATTGTAATTTAGTGCAAATTCTCACTTTGGCACTATTGATGTTCCACCTTGACTCATTCCACAGGTACAGTTGCTGGGTGAAGCAGATGTCCAGGACCATTGATTGTCTCTGCTGCACTCTGCCACCTCTTCTCCTCTGCCCTTGTCGCCTTTACTATTGCATTAGTATGTATTATTATTACTGCTTTACATGTAGGTACAGTTACACTACAACTGTTACACCTACACAGTGTATCACATACACCACGCTACATAATAATTAGTTGTCAATGTAAATGTAGCGAACTTTCGCTCAGTTTGACCTGAGTACAGGATTTTTC
>JAGKTI010036009.1:0-11147 GCA_018397915.1 Birgus latro | reverse complement strand
ATGTCATTATTTCTTCCCTTCAGATTAATTATAGAGGATTCTCAGCCTTTAGTTCCTTCTTAAAAAAAAAAGATTCCTAGTTTTTTTTTTCTCTCTCTCTCAATTCTTAATTCTTCTCTTTCCTGATTCCTAACACACACTCAAATCCTAATTCTTCTCTCTCTCCTGATTCCTAGTTCTTCTCTCTCTCCTGATTCCTAACACCCTCTCTCAATTCCTAATTCTTCTCTCTCTCCTGATTCCTAGTTCTTCTCTCTCTCCTGGGCCCATACCTACGAAATTACTAAGTATTTAGGTTTGACTTCTACTAAAGTCCCAGCCTGGAGTACTTTACTGAGTGGACTACTTAAGTGCTACCATCGATAATGCTTAGCGCTCCACTCAGCAAAGTAAAATACAAAAGTCCTAAGTGTAGTACGGCTGGATGAAAAGCAGTGCGTAGCAAAATCATGATAAGTAAAACAATGAATTATTTAAAACAGAGTGAATGACCAATCAAAATTTTGTTACTAACATCACAAGTAGGAAGTACTACAATTTTCTCAGTGTCGAGTGCAGAGTGAAATTTGAATTTCTTGGTAGTATGTAGTCTCCAAAATTGTCATTTCTGTCACCGACCTACTGTCGTTATACTTTGATTTGTTCCATCTCAAGACGTTTGTTCGTTATTTTACACATGTATTTTGTTTTACTGAAAGGAAATGGTAAATATTTTATCACTGCTGGGTATAGCAACGTTCTCAATGAAGTTTTACATAAGTAAAAAGTCAGTATCACCTACTGGAGTTTCCAAGATATGGACGTTTCCCTGATCTTTTACACATGTGTTCTGATTTACTGGATGATCAGGATAAAGACTCATTACTCTTGGGCACAACAAGAGCTGATAGGTTAAACTTCCTTTAGAATCATTTGCTTCACCTAACAATGACGCCGTCGGACGGGTAGTCGTTTCCCCGACAAAACATTAGACGGTTCCCTGGGTTTAAGACGGTTCCCTGGGTTTAAGACGTTTCACTGGTGTTTTATAGATATACTTTACTTGACTGAATGCATGTGACAAAGAATGGTTATCATGCTCCAACACAAGTGCTGAATATGATGACAAAATTCATTATAAATCCATTCACGACCTCACATTGACGAGTCGATCGTTTCCCCGTCAAAACATTGATAGGTTAGGTTAGGTTATGATCGGTTCCCCACTCTTTATGCTTACACGACGTTTCCCACCAATTTTGTACGAGTATTCTAATGTACTGCATGTAATAAGGCAGAATGATTACTGTAGAGCACAGACATAACTGAATTTTAGGACAATTGTGGATTGTTTGCATGACCTAGCCTGGCCGTTTCCCCGTCAAAGACTGGTTAGGTTAGGTTATGGACGGTATTCATAAAATACATTTTCTTGCTTTTTTGTTGTTATTCTACAAGTGTATTCTAATTTGCTGAATGAGTATGATACTGAGTTATTACCATGGGGGCACAGCTGCAGCTAAATTTTTGACAAAATTGGGTTAGGTTATGATCGGTTTTCCATTTAATTTGTTTACAGAACATTTTGCGGTTATTTTGTACATACATACCCACTAATCACTGAATGAATATACTGGTAATGAAGACTCATCACCATGGAGTACAGCTGCAGCTGAATGTTGAGACAACATTATTTGCAAATCGCTTCCATCACGTCACAGAAGATTATTCTTTGGTTAGTGTGGTATACTGTTCTCTGCATTTTTTCATCAGCAAAACAGCCACAGTATTTGTAACCGTACAACACAAACATTGTTATATTTGACCGATAAATTATAGCTGAATGGCGGAAAACGTCCGATGGGAAGATGTTTAAGAGAAATTGTTTGTATGTGAGAAAAGAGAAGTCAAGGATTATCATCATTAAACAGCTGCATCTTTCTAATTTCAAAGTAACAAAGTATTGTAAATACTTTCATTTCTGAGCTAGTGATCTGGCATAGGCTGTTTGTCTATCATTATACTGTAATATTATTTCAGCTTGGTCTCATTTTCATATATTAATTCGTTGGAAACGTCATACATAGGCCCAAAATAGGTTTTCTTTCCTGTTTCTCTATAATTTATCGCTCTTCATATTCTCCCTCCTTGTTTTTGTTGTGCGGGCATCTTGACTGAGTAAAATGAGAAGCACTTAAGTAACCTCATCGGAGGTACTTAAGTTTGTCGTCTACAAAGTGTACTTAAGGCCAGTAAGTATTTTGGTAGGTATCACTTAAGTATTCTGCCCAGACTTAAGTGCAACTCGTGAAAAATTTTGTCTGCTAAGTGTACTTAGCGATACTAAGTATTTTTGATGGTACCGGCCCTGATTCCTAATTCTTCTCTCTCCTGATTCCTAATTCCTCCTTCTCTTGATCCCTAATTTTACTCTTTTGATTTCTAATTCTTCTCTCTCTCTTGATTCCTAATTTTCTCTCCCTCCTGATTCCAAATTCTCTCTCCTGATTCCTAAATTTCTATTTCTGATTCCTAATTTTCTTTCTCTCCTGCTTCCTAATTTTCTCTCACTTTCTCTCCTGATTCCTAATTTTCTCTTTCTCCTGATTCCTAATTCTCTCTCTCTCCTGATTCTTAATTTTCTTTCTCTCCTGATTCCTAATTTTCTTTCTCTCCTGATTCCTAATTTACTCTTTCTCTCCTGTCCTAATTTTATCTTTCCTTATTCCTAGTTTTCTTTCTCTTCTTATAGCTAATTTTTTTCTCTCCTGATTCCTAATTTTCTCTCGATTCCTAATTTTCTCTCTCCTGATTCCTAACTATTCTCTCTCCTGATTCCTAATTTTTCCCTCTCCTGATTCCTATTTTCTCTCTCTCCTGATTCCTATTTTTGTTCCGATTCCTTTGTTTTTTCTTCCTCTCCTGATTCCCATTTTTTTCTCTCTTTCCTGATTCCTAATTTTCTCTCTCTCCCGATTCCTAATTTTTTCTCTCTCCCGATTCTTAATCCTCTCTCTCCCTTAACCAATTTCTATTTTTCTCTCTCCTGATTCCTAATTTTCTCTCCCCTGATTCCAGATTTTTCTCTCTCCTGATTCCTAATTCTCTCTCCAAATTCCTAATTTTCTCTCTCCTAATTCCTAATTTTCTCTCTCCTGGTTACTAATTTTTCCCTCTCCTGATTCCTAATTTTCTCTCTCTCTTGAACCCAATTTCTCTCTCCTAATCCCTAATTTTCTCTGATTCCTAATTTTTCTCTCTCCTGGTTACTAAATTTTCTCTCTCCTGATTCCTATTTTTTTCTCCTGATTCCTATTTTTTTTCTCTCCTGATTCCTATTTTTGTTCTGATTCCTGTTTTTTTCTCTCTCCTGATTCCTATTTTATTTCTCTCTCCTGATTCATATTTTTTTTCTCTCTCCTGATTCTTAATTCTCTCCCCTAACCAATTCCTATTTTTTTTCTCTCTCTCCTGATTCCTAATTCTCTCTCTCTCCTGATTCCTAATTCTCTCTCTCTCCTGATTCCTAATTCTCTCTCTCTCTCCTGATTCCTATTCTCTCTCTCTCTCTCTCTCTCTCCTGATTCCTAATTCTCTCTCTCTCTCCTGACCAATTCCTATTTCTTTCTCTCTCCTGACCATTTCCTATTTTTTCTCTCTCTCCTGATTCCAAATTTCTCTCACCAAAAATATATTCCTAACCACACAAACAAATAAATCAATAATTTTAAGAAAATCACACACACACACATACAGTAAATCCTCTTTATAACGAACACTTGGTTTCGATTTTTGGCACTTACGAATTCTTTGCACGTACCAAGAAATTATATATATACAGTACAGTAGAGCCAGTAGATACATCCAGCTAAATAGATAGTAAATGAAGCCAGCAGATCATCCTGTGTGCCTACATCTACCTGGAATTGCACTAAAACTTCCTCTATCTTTCATTTTATATGTGGAAATTGTTGTCCTTTTGCAGATTACTTCCTGTTTAAAGTGAATCGAGAAATTTTATATACCGTACACAGTAGAGCCAATAGATAGCAGATAGAGCCAGTAGATTAGCCTGTCTACTTCTGCTTGGCATTAAAACTTCCTCTACTTTTATCTCTGTGGAAATTCTCACCCCTTGGCAGCTCATTTCTCAGAGCCCAAAGGTAGATCATCCTAAACCCTATACTCCTTTCACAGCACTTCTTCATGACTAGCACCACATTCTTGTGCTAATCTAGTGCTATATCTCAAAACTGATAAGATAGTAATTTCCTTAAGTAAACAAATGAACGGTGGATTTAAGTAATTTACTTAAGTAAACAAATGTACGGTGGATTTAAGTAATTTACTTAAGTAAACAAATGAACAGTGGATTTAAGTACAGTAAGTTTTTGATTTTTCGAACGTCGGAATTTACATTTTTGGATTTCGTGGGCTATTCCTTTTTAACATTAGTTCGTTATAAAGAGGATTTACTGCACTATTACAGTGGGACCTCCGAGATATGTGTTTACGATTATTATCATTATTATTATTATCACTATTTTTAGTTATTTTTATGTAGGCAGTTCTAAGAAGTACTTTTTCTAAATCTATGCAGTTCTTTGATGCATTTTTGTGCTAGGTAAGAATTCCATTTCTTTTCTATGTGATTTCAAAATGCATGGTTCTTTGTGGTTCTGTGGTGCCTTTTCAGCTATGTGATTCTGCAATGTGCCTTTCTCAAATAATCAGGTTTTGTCATGTGCTCTTCTCGGCTAATATTTTGATGTGCTCTTTCAGGAAATCAGTTCTCAGTTCTTTTTCCAAATTATTTGCATCCGAAATCTGTTCTTTTTTAATGTGATTCCAAATTCACCTTTTTTCGGTTACACAGTTCTGAGGTCCAATTTTGTTTGCTCACAAATTGATATATAGTTTTTTCTTTTTTGTTGTTGACTCAAAGATATATTTCAACATTTTTTAGACAAGACAGAGATATACAGCTCTCCCTCTCAGTTTTTATAGGGATTTTGATTTTGACTACATTTTTCTCTGTGGTTCTGGGATCTGCTTTTCTGGTTGTTAGATATGTAATTTTCTTCCTCGTTTTTGACAGATTTTGATTTTTCGTTCTTCTATGCAGTTTTGAGATCTGCTTTCCTAGTAATGTTTTTTTTACAAGTAATACTGTATTATATTTTTATGTGCATCTCGGAGGTCCCACTGTAAACATTCATACACATCCCTCCCCATTATAAATAAACTCCCTTCCCCCCTTAGGAGATATATATAATGGGAGAGTAATGTCCCTTTCACTCTAGCTAAATCTACCTTATATGTTCCTATCTCTATCTCTGTCTACCTGCTTCCCTTTTGCTCTCTAATCTAGCTAAATCTATCTTTTTATCTATCTGGTTCTCTCTTTTGCTCTCTAATCTAGCTAAATCTACCTATATCAATCTATATCTGTTTATCTGGTTCTCTCTTTTGCTCTCTAATCTAGCTAAATCTACCTATACCTATTTATCTGGTTCTCTCCCTTCCTCTCTCTAACCCAGCTAAATCTATCTTCTTATCTGGTTCCCTCTTTTGCTCTCTAATCTAGCTAAATCTTTTTACATATCTATCTGGTTCTCTCTTTTGTTTTCTAATCTAGCTAAATCTATCTTTATATAATGTATCTACATGGTTCTCTTTTGCTCTCTAATCTAGCTAAATCTACCTAAATATCTATCCATCTGGTTCTCTCTCTTGCTCTCTCATGTAGCTAAATCTATCTTTTTATCTGTCTGGTTCTCTCTCTTTTGCTCACTAATCTAGCTAAATATATCTTTTATATATCTGTCTGGTTCTCTCTTCTGCTCTCTAATCTAGCTAAATCTATTATATATCTATTTATCTAGCTCTCTTGCTCTCTAATCTAGCTAAAACTATCTCTTTATCTATCTGGTTCTCTCTCTTTTGCTCAGTAATAAAGCTAAATCCATCTTATATCTATAGCTATGTTTCTGTGACTACCTATATCTATTTATATCCACATCTCTTTTTTGCTCTCTAATCTAGCTAAATCTATATGTGTCTGCTCTCTCTCATTTGCTCTCTAAATCTATCTTTTTACATATCTAACTGGTTCTCTCTCTCTTGCTCTCTAATCTAGCTAAATCTATATGTGTCTACTCTCTCTCTCTCTCTCTTGCTCTGTATGCAAAGCTATCTTTTTATACATATCTGGTTCTCTCTCTCTACCTATATCTATTTGCTTCATCTGTCTATCTGCTTCTCTCTCTATTCTCTCAGCTTGTCTGTTTCTCACTCCTGTCTATCTACCTGCTTCTATCTATTTCTCTCTCTCTCTCATCTATCTCCTCTCTCCTTTTTTAACTCTATTACAATGGGATGGCAAGGTCTGTGTATCTATGTAACAAATTCTCCTATTCTCTCCATCAGTTTTATAATATTGAATAAGCATAAAAAAGTCTGTAATATCTATGTAACACTTCTGCTGTATAATTCTCTCTCTCTCAAAAACCACACTACAGACAAGTTCCACACACACACACACACACACACATTTTCCACATCCATCTATCTACCTGTCTATATCTATCTACCAATATTATGCTAGCAATTAAGTTTGGTTATGTGGTTACCACCCAGCGTAGTAAATGGTTTCCTGGGGTGCAAGAAACCATTTGGCTTGTCACTCAGTGTAGAGTCACCTACAGGCAGCGCTACATCAAGTGAGTGGATGATGGACGCCCCCACCTACCACAGTACCTACCACAATACCTAACTCACCCCCTACCACACCACCTACCACAGCTACTAAAACAACATATGCAGTAAACAAAAAACACTCACGTACATCATAAATTTATAAAAACTATTACTCAAAGTGCCTATGAAGCCAATTGGGACAGACACACAGATAAACAGACTGATAGTATGTGACCTCAGGGATAAGGGTCTGAACAGAGAGGCTGCCAGAGATCAAGCAGTGTGGAGAGCTGACATTAGGGGACCAAGGCTGACACAATCAAGCATGCTGGAGCCTTTATAAACAATATGATACAAGATAGATATACAGATAGCTAGACAGATAGACAGGTAGGCAGACAGGTAGATTTATGAAGATCGTGGTGCATGACGGAGGATTATTTAGAAGAGTATAGAGAAAATCAAGAAAAAATGTCAATCCCATAATCCTTTGGGGTGTAGGGTGGTGAGGCTAGGCTAGGGGTTGACTAGTAGATTTAAGGGTAGATGAAAGGGTAGACCAGTATATTAAGGGCACCTGAACCCACTAGGCCACCAGGCACCATCATTAATAAAATAGATGAAACAAACAAAAATAAGGAATTTAAAAGGTAAAATAATGGAGAATTGTCCCTTAAAAATATAGACAGACAGACAGATAGATAGATAGATAAACACACAGATAGACATAGATAGATAGAGGCTGATGGATGGATGAACTGACAGATAAATGGATGGGTGGATGGATGGATTTTAAGACTGGAGGCCATAGGCAGTGGGAGAGATAGTGATGATGTGATAGCTGTTTATACAGAAATAGATTAGACAGATGAATGGGTAGCACAGAGATAAATAGATATAGACAGATAGATGTTATAAGACAAGAGAAGATTGGATGGGGAACAGATACCGGTAGTTCTTTACATAGATAGACTGAGACAGACAGATAGATAGATAAACAGATAGATTAATAGACAGACATATATTTAAAACAGAGGAGGAGAGATTGGATGAGGAGCAGACAGTTCTTTACATGGAGATAGATAGACATATATAGATAGATAGATAGACAGACAAAATTGACACATATACAAGCACACAGTTACATGAATGTAATTAAAATCAGAAATATACAAACAAAAAATAGATCGAGACAGATTAAGTCGAAATTCACCCAAAAAACACAGGAGCGAAAACAAACAGGCAGATATAATTTTCTCCATATACTCAAGAAAATTACTTTAAAATACTAAAATAGCTTTGTATCTGACAAAAAAAATAATAATTACCCCCTTCCAGCTCTGACGGTCAACTGTAGTCAGAATGGAGGTTGAATTTTATTAGTAACCAAGGGGACTCTCAATTTCATGTGGTTTGAGAATGACTGGTTGTCAGATGAAAGCAAACAGACCATAGAAAAATATATAAATAACTGAGGACCATAGAAAAAATTTTAAATAACTGAGGGAAAAATAAATTCAGTTCAATTTAAAATCCATCTCTCAACATTCTCATTAAATTCAAATTTGAAATATAAATAGCATTACTGTTATATGCACAGACATTTTATTTTCCCTGCTTAGCATATTTTAACTCCCTCATGGTGGGGTCAACTCTAGTGCTCTATTCAATGAAATTATTTGGTTTGGAGTGAGAGAGAATTGATTGTGAGGGCTGCTTCTTTCTCTCTCATGAATAGGATAAGTTTAGCAGGATGACAACTGATTGCAAGGGTGAGGTGTGGAGTGAGGGTGGAGGAGTAGATCTTAGGGTAGAGTAGTTGACTTGAGGGTAGATGAGTTAACAATGAGGGTAGGTGTGTGAAAGGCAGACCAAAACAGACTTGGGATGAGATCAGCGTGTGAGATCAGGGATAAGGGTATGAATAAGAGGCTGCCAGAAATCAAGCAGCATGGAGAGTTGATGCATGCCTCTGAGTGTGTGTGTGTGTGTTGCCTACAGTAATGACATCTATTTTGACAGTATATGAACCCTTCAGTTCACATGTCCCAAAAGGAGGATGGTGGAAGTCAGGAAAAGGGGAACTTATGCCTTCAGTCCACTAAGCTCACGTTCTGATGATCTAGCCACAACATAGACAGTTTTAAAGGTCAGTATGTAGTATAAAAGGAAAATTTATATAATGCCTAACTCCCTTCCTACCCTCTGAAAATATGACAATGGGCTGCAAAAACGACTATCCACCATAACCAAACACAGGCTGACTCATTAAAAAAAAAAAAACTGACATCTCTCACACTTACATTTTCAATCGAACACAATTTTCACTCTTATGCACACAGTTTTCACTCTTATGCACACAGTTTTCATGCTTCTACCCTCTGAAAATATGACAATGGGCTGCAAGAATGACTATCCACCATAACCAAATACAAGGCTGACTCATTAAAAAAAAAACTGACATCTCTCACACTTACATTTTCACTCTTGAACACAATTTTCACTCTTATGCACACAGTTTTCACTCTTATGCACACAGTTTTCACTCTCATGCACACAGTTTTCACTCTCATGCACACAGTTTTCACTCTCAAGCATGCAGTTTTCACTCTCAACCATGAAGTTTTCACTCTCTTGCACACAGTTTTCACTCTCTTGCACACAATTCTCACTCTCTTGCACACAATTCTCACTCTCTTGCACACACTTTCTGCTCTCCTGCACACTGGCATTGCAAACTGTGTTGATGCAGATGAGTGCACTCAGCTGCAACACCACTACTCAGCTCATGCCAACACACTGATGAAAAAATTACTCGCATTTGGGTTACGTAAATTAATCAGTTCTTGCATTAATACTAAGTGAATTAGTCTCATTTAAACTCTAATGGTTAAACTCCAAGTCACTATAAGTCGTCGTAAAACTTCATCTTTGATTTATTTTACTTATTACACTTACTATCCTCTTGTAAGTCATTAATACGAACTGTGAACAATGAAACTACATCAATAACATACTAGACAAAGTACAGATGTAGGGAAGAGGATATTCGTAAGCTTAAACGTACAGAAATGACAGTGATTAGATGGATGTGTGGTGCATCCTTGACTGTGAGGCCTGAGGGTTTAGGTTTATGGTTGGAGAGTTGAGAAGAAGGATGGGACTGGAGTGTATTGGTGCTGTGATGAGGAGGGGTAGACTGAGATGGTGTGGGCGTGTGGAGAGGATACAGGATGACAATTGGGTGCAGAAATTGAAAAGTGTGAATGTCTGGGTTAGTGCTGTGAGAGGCAGCCCTAAAAAAGGATCTGGAATGAGGCCACAGAGGGTGGCCTCAGGGATGAGAGACTGAACAGGGAGGCTGCCAGAGATCAAGCAGCATGGACAGCAGCCATTAGGAGACCATGGCCAATGCATGCAAGTATGTTGGAGCCTTTATAAATGATACAAGATGAAGTTTAGGACCAGAAAGCATGAGAGGAAAGCATGACAGAGGGACAGCTATCTACCTAATACTGTACTTCTATAATCTAAATCTATTCAAGTAGGACAGGTGATGGAAAGGGACTTGATCATAGGGTAATAAAAATGTCCCACAATACCCTCCCTATTCCCAAAAAGGATGATGGCAAACTACCAAAGGGAAACAGCATGTAGTCCACTGGGATCCTTTTTACATGAGCCCGGGACCACAACAAACCATATGAAAAAATTTAATGCAAAGAATTGAAACCCTGGAAGAGTCTGATTATAAACAACATTAATGCAAGACAGTAAACAGGAGGAAATAAAATAAATCTATGCATATAACAGCCCTGGATGATATATATTTCAGCCTGCAGTCCACTGGGCTCAAATTCACATCAGTTGTGGATTAAATCAACAAGAAAAAATCTACGAGAGGAAGAAACCAGAGCATGGAAGTCTGTCAGGGGCATCATAAAATTGAACTATGAAGGGAAACAGGAAAAAATATGTGTCTGAAAAGTATATAGCATTCCTCGTATATCAAGCTGTCCGAGAATTCAAACTGCTTTGACTGGGCTGTTCTGACCACTACACCACCACATTGCTAAATGTCACGGTTATTAAATTTACCCTAACACTCGATTATATGTGATTTATCCAAGCATATATATATCCTGTAAGCCAAGAAACCATTTACAACGCTGGGTGGTAACCATATAACCAAACCATACGTGCTCCCTACGTGTCAACAAGTGGGTTGGTGGAGGGTTAGTGCCCCTCCCTGTAAAACAAATAACTCAAAGTCAAATGGCCACCCCTTACGGGATTATGGCGTCTGGCAATAGATAGATAGATAGAACTTATACTGAGAATTTATCCCTATCATCATCATCACCATCCTATCCTATCATCATCAATCATAATCATCACCATCACCATCATCATCCTAACCAATCCTATCACCATCACCATCATCATCCTAACCAATCCTATCACCATCA
>JAGKTI010036008.1:0-11147 GCA_018397915.1 Birgus latro | reverse complement strand
TGGAACTCTCTCCAAGGCGGTCAGGGATACGGGTAGGGTGCTGTACAAGCTGCTCTAGATCATTAAGGATAGAAAAGATGTAGGCTTGTTCACCAGGTGGATCAGTGAAAGGAGAGGAGAGCCAAAGGTGGTGGTGAACATTGAAATCTCCTAGAATGGAGATTTCGGAGAAAGGAGAAATGGATAGAATGTGTTCCATCGTAGAAGTAAGATAGTCAAAGAATTTTTGATAGTCAGTAGAATTAGGAGATAAGTAAACAGCACAGATATATTTAGTCAGAGAATGACAGGAAAGCCGAAGCCAGAGAGTAGAGAATTCAGAAGAATCAAGTTCAGGAACACGAGAGCAAGATAGATCGTTGCGTACATATACGCAACAGCCACCTTTGGCTTTGAAACGAGAATAGAGAAAGTAGGAGGATACAGAAAAGGGTTTGCTGTCAGTTGCCTCAGACAGCTGAGTCTCAGTGAGAAAGAGAAGGTGAGGTTTAGAGGAGAAGAGGTGGTGCTCGACAGCGTGAAAGTTAGAGGAAAGGCCGCGAATGTTACAGAAATGAAGAAGGAGTGAGTCAGACAGTGGTTCCAGGCAGCTCTTTGAGTCGTCACTGGGAGAGGGGCGGATGGTGGGGGCATTTATTGTCCCCCCCCTCCGGACTCCGAGGCATGATTTTTGTGCGCCATTTTTTAGATAATTTTGAAAAGGAAGTGTAGTGTGTAGCGTGTATGTAGTTTGGTGTTGACAGTTAGAGAAACTTGTATTGGAGAGCATGCTGGTCTACTCTCTGTGTAACTGAGACACTGAAAAAGTTCAGCAAAGGAGGATGGTCAGGAACAAGTCCTGAGGGCTGATGAAACGGGAGCTCCAGCTCTCCCTGTCATCAGCTTTCCATCCTCCTTGGGAGTACTGCCCTGCTCGACTGGTGCTACAGTCTCCTCACCTTGTGAAGGCATCCATCTCCAAACTCTTACTTTTGTTTGTCAAATTAACTATATCATAGGATAATTCAGCACATTTATCACCCAAATAAATTGTTTACCTTATAAAATAATCAACCGTCAGCCAGTCCATTCTTGTCTGTCTATCTATCTATTGCCAGATGCCTCAATCCCGCACGGGGTGGCCACAAACAAATCGCCTCCATGTCACTCTGTCCCCTGCCATTTCACTACCACACTCCCAACTCACACCCCCCTCTCTCATATACCTTTCCACTCCATCCCTCCATCTCATCCTCGGCCTCCCCTTCCCTCTCACCCCCTCCACCTCACTCACATACACTCTCCATTCTTGTATTTTCTTTAATTAATTGGGTTAACATGTTTTCCATCACTAGTTCAATTAATTTATTTCCCCATGATTTCTCATTGTTCCCAGCATCCATACTTTCCCAATCAACTTCTCTTCAGTTAAAATCTCCCATTATTATTATTTCTTCGTTCAAGTAACATCTTTAGTTTAATGATGAATTCTCTTATTAACTGTTCGTAATCATCTTTTGTCCATGCCGTAGTTTTGGGGGGCATATAAAATACTATTACAATCTCCCATTATTATTATTTCTTTGTTCAAGTAACATGTTTAGTTTAATGATGGATTCTCTTTTTAACTGTTCGTAATCATCTTTTGTCCATGCCCTAGTTTTGGGGGGCATATAAAATACTATTACATCTATTTTCTTTCCATAGCTTACCTCTACTTCAATTCCCCAAAGTTCATCCATGGTATTTACAATTTCTATATATTTTGCTCATAGGTCATTACGGGTTAAAATCATTATTCCTCACCCAAACTTACTTTCTCTATCCTTCCTCCAAAAATTATAATTGTTCCATCCAAATAATTTTGTATCGACATCTCGGGGCAGTTTTGTCTCCACCAAGCAAACAATTTCAGGTTTATTTTCATGTATATAGTCTCCTATTTCCTCTTTCTTAGATATTAACCCATCTACATTACTATACATGATACTTAGATTTACTGCACTGGTTTTATCTTTACTTATTCTTCTGTTTTTCCTATTCATATCCATCCCCCTTGTTTCTTTCACATCTAGTTCCTCACATACCACTTCCTTACTTTCATATCCATCACTCTCCACAAAAAAGTTTTACATTCTTCCTCTGTCCTCCTTTTCTTACTAGTAAGTCCTCATATTTCGCTGTTTTGATGTTCTGCCAAAACGTTGCGAAACGCGAGACAACGAAGTGTGAAGTTAAGAACCAGTGGGAAAAATAGATGGGCATACCAGTGGAACAGCTACCTTACCCTATCAAAGTCTTATAACTCCAAACAGGCCCTACCCAAAATTAAATATGGAGTGTTTGCTAGTTGCTTATACAGCATAACACAATAAACATGTACTTGAAATGACATTAGAACTGTTATAAAGAGCTGCAACACCAAAAATCTTTACCAGAAATAAAGTAAACATTGACATGAGTGGCAGGTGAAGGTGTGTTGAGGGTGGATGGGCTAGTTACTGGGTGACATGGGCCTCTCTGGGGAAGCCTTATCACCTAAGCCAAAGCCCTCGAAGTCGAATTCAGGCTCCAGCAACTCCACTTCCTCTGTCTACTTCTCCTCTTTCATCCTCCTCTCCTGTCATGTCTAAGTCTTGCATAATAGCAGCCACATTCTGCGTCACATTAAAAAAAATGTGTGATCCTGGCTTGTCTCTGCTGCAGTAGGTTTCTGTTGTAGACTGCCATCAATTGAGACTTCAGATCATTCAAGGTGGATAGGATCTGGGTAGCCTCAGGCACACTCCCGGTGTATGTCTCTAAGGTTGTTGCCATGTTGGTTATGGTGGACAGGCTGTGGTACAATTTTTGGGTGGTGCTCCATTATGTCAACCACACCTGAGTCTAAGTTGTAGTGTGTCAAGTGGTGTCTTCAGCTGTTTCGTCCACCTCTGCAGTGTGTAGGCTTGTGCGTCTGATCGCGCAAAAAAAACAAACTCCATTAGGTGAATATTGTTACAGTAAAAAACAGTGGCACAAATAAAGATTAAGGGGAAAAAAAAATCTATCTATCTATCTATCTATTGCCAGACGCCTCAATCCTGAACAGGGTGGCCACAAACAAATCGCCTCCATGTCACTCTGTCCCCTGCCATTTCACTACCACGCTCCCAACTCACACCCCCCTCTCTCATATACCTCTCCACTCCATCCCTCCATCTCATCCTCGGCCTCCCCCTCCCTCTCGCCCCCTCCACCTCACTCACATACACTCTCCTCGTCAATCTTTCACTCTCCATCCTCTCCACATGCCCAAACCACCTTAACGTGTTTCTCCTAACGCTTCCCATCACGTCCTCAACCACACCACAACGCTCCTTCACTTCCTCATTTGTTAGTCTGTCTCTCCATGTGACTCCACATGCTCCTCTCAAATAACTCATTTCCACTGCTCTCACTCTTGACTTCTGTCCTTCCAACAGGGTCCAAGCTTCACTTCCATATGTCAGAGTTGGTATCACAATACTGTCATGTAACAACTTTTTCACTTCCATGCTCACCTCCCTGTTTCTTATCACTGCTTTCAACGAACCAGCAACCTTCCTTCCCTGCTGTACCCTTTCGAGCACTCACCTGCTTGTTGAGAGGTTCCTTGTCCTTCCTTAGGGGTATAATGCAACATAACAGTAACCAGTGTTACCGGTCTGTATATTCTTCCAATGAATTGTTCTAACTAACACTTGGTTGGTTAACTCTAAAAACTAACTGCATTAGGTGGATATTGATACAGTAAAAAAACATGGCACAAATAAAAAAAGGGATTAAAGAATCCCCCGAGCTAGACCTTACAGTGAGATCATATAGCCCCGCTAGGTAACAGGAGGGCGCTACCCCTCCCGGCACGGCAGTCCCGGGCGTGGCTCGAACTCGCGACCCCCCGGTCCCGAGCTTGATGCTCTACCTCTGAGCCACCGTGCCCCCTATGGCACAAATAAAGGTTGAGGGGAAAAAAAATACACACACATTTACTTTATTGTTATTTTACATGCACTCACCTGCTTGTTGAGAGGTTCTTTGTTCTTCCTTAGAGGTATAATGCAACATAACAGTAACCAATGTTACCAATTTTCATTACAATACTGTATATTCTTCCCCTGAATTGTTCTAACTAACACTTGATTGGTTAACTTTAAAAACTAACTCCATTAGGTGGATATTGATACAGTAAAAAAAAACTGTGGCACAAATAAAGATTAAGGGAAAAAAAAAAAACACAGACACATTTACTTTATTGTTATTTTATGTACACTCACCTGCTTTTTGAGAGTTGCCTCGTTTTTTCTGAGTGTCCTTATGGTGCTGTCAGGAGCCCCAGTCAGGCGACGTATCTCAGGGGCTGTCAACCCCTCCTCAATGAGCTGCAAAATCCTCTGCTTCTCGGCTGCACAAAAAAACACAGTGGTGTAGGGGTCTGTAGTACCGCTGCTGTATCGATAGAAGGCAGGGTGGTTGCAAGATGGCCGCCAACAAATAGTACACATCGTCTGCTGAGTGTCGGCTGCAGCTGGAAGCGGCGACGAAAATTGGGAAAAAGTGGCAAAGTTTGTGACATGTTGGAAACTTTTTTCTATCGCGAAAAATGAAGCGTCGAAGTAAAACGCGTCGATATACGAGTTTTACTGTATAATATTTTCCATCCCTGCCTCTTTTCTTAGTTTCCAGGTCACTTTAAGTATATCATTTACTACGCTTTCTGATGACAGCGTAACTCTTATTGGTCTTACTTCCCCTTTCTTATATGGCCCTATCCTCCTTACTTCCTCAATTTCTTTTTCCCACTTGTTTCCTTCGGGATCGATCTTGCCCAGTATTTTTTTCACCTGATTCAAGTCTCTGTCGAGTCTCACAGACCTAACCTTTTCTTCCTGTTTCCAAATATATGTGTGTGTGTGTGTGTGTGTGTGTGTGTGTGTGTTTTAATGTTTTATGTGCCCTGGAATTCTTTTAGCCAGTTTTATTCCACACCAAACTATTGTTTACTGTGGAATGGGAACAATTTTATTGACCCTTTCAGGTGTTATATATGTCAAATTAAGAGAAAAAAAAAAAAAAAAACTGAAATCCCTACATAAAGAAACTTGTTTTTGCAAGCAATTATATTACCATAAAGTAATAAAGAGGTATTTATTAAGAAAAAGTTTGGGGTCAAACCTGACATTCCAGACACCCTAGTTTTGTAGACTGTCATTGAGAATAGCCAAAACTACAAATTACATAATTAGGATAAGAGAGGGTAGACATATAATTACATTTATTGTGGTTTTCACATTTGCATATTGATTTTCTTCCTCCCAGAAGAAACAAGAGACGATATCGTAAAAGCCACAATGTCAGATGTTTGTGTAGAACCAGCATGGTGGTTCTCATGGTTGCATTGCATGATGTCAGCATTGTCTCTATTTTGGCCTCTGTACGGCTATCAGAAAGGATACATACTCTCTCTCTCTCTCACCAGCTAGCTTAACAGAAGGCATAATCTCTCTCTCTCTTTCTCAAGCTAACTTAAGGGATAATCTCTCTCTCTCTAGCTAACTTAAGGGATAATCTCTCTCTCTCTCTAGCTAACTTAAGGGATAATTTTTCTCTCTGTCTGTCTGTCCGCAGCTAGTTCAGCATAAGGGGTAATTCTTCTCTCTCTCCAACTAGCATAAGGTTATCGTATTTTGCTTCACCTTTCTTTCTTCCTTCCATCTTCATTCTTAATAGAAGTGTGGAGGTGTAAGTGGGATGGAATTTATATGTAAATGATAGCCCTGCTGTGATTTTTTCCAAAGATTAGGAGTAATAATGATGATGTAAGTGAAATCTTTGCTGACTCATCCCAGGAACCCAGGGGAAAAGCATTATATCATTGTATATTAATATATATGAGGTGTCGTGTGGAGTAGTCAGACAAGAGGGAGTTGCCAGTTTGGAATTAGGTCCATATACCACTATTTTTACTCTTCCCCCTTCATCCGAGCAAGTCGCTTGTGTGGAAATGCAACTGTAAATATGGTCGATAGTCCTCCGAAATGTAGGGGGCTTCGACTGCCGCCTTGCGTGGCTGGGTGAGAGCTGTCAGTGCGATGAGGAGTCAGACATCCACCACTCCCTGAGCCGAGATGCCACAGTTGCCAGATCCTATGCATCATGCTCAATGTTTCTAACAACAGACTACTGATAGATTATATTTCTTTAAACAAATGAAAAATTAATTGCATTTGTATTTTCATTTTTATTTCATATTTTATTTTATATAATTTTATTTTATTTTTCTCATGTTTATTACACACAGCAGCTGGCTGGCGTAACATGCAGTGGTGCTGGGAATAATGCTGGCGTCCATTGTTGTAGCTCTTCATGTGTCACGCATTTTGTACTATTACCTACTGTTAGTACTACTGATACTGATACTAATGGGTAATAATGCTACTGTTAAGGATTGTTGATCACTGGGGGAAGTGTTTACAGGTTGTTATGAGTGTGAATCTGTTTTTCTCCTCCTCCTCCTACTGCCACTGTTATACTACTACTACTAAGTCTGTCTTAGTTACAACAGCAACAACATGAACAACAACAACAACTACTACTACAGTAGAACCTCAATTATCCGTGAGCCAATCAACTGGAATTGGCGCTAGACTGGACAATTTAAAGAAAAATTCCAAAATCGATCAACCGGGGAAAATCCAGGACCTAACCATCATTTCAAATTCACCGCGCAACCATACCTTCGCCACCAGAGTGCATCATTGCAGTCCCCGCCATTTTTTTTAGGCTTAACAGTGTAAACACAGCAACACAATACTGTTTTATTGCAATTTTCCGTAATATTTGGTGGATTATCATCCATGGCTCCTGGCTCTTCGTGGAAAGATGCTGATGAATCATTTCGAAAGATCATCTGATTCATGGAGAGAAATCCAGCCTACACAGCTAATGAACTGCTTCATATTTGTAGCCATTATGATGACTTCCAAAATCGCCGTCGTGTAGCAATCAGTCAGACATGAGGGACTTTTTCACAAGGGGTAAACATGCTAAAACAGCAAACATTTCACTCGTATCCTCCTGTTCATTTGTGGGGTTCCCAGGTAGTGATGGATCAACGTCCACACCACCAAGTACTCCAGGGAAAAAGGCTGCTTCACCAGTTTCCATTATCAGGCCTGTTCGACCCCTAGCCAGCCTATCCACTTGCGTCGAGGAGCGTGTGGTTCCGAGACAATTCACCGTCATGTCAATTTGCCGTCAGACAATTCCCCATCAAAACATGGACGATTCCTCGTCAGGACAATTCACATCCTGGACAATTCCCCGTCATCATCATTCTATAAATATTTATTATTAATTAATCAATACTTTAATAACTATATTTCAGGGTTATCCATCAATGCCTATGTTACTGAACATAGGCTATAGATATTATTTATTATTTGCACCTTTTGTCAGTAATTAACTTGTTTCTTCCTTGCTGTAGTTGCCTTTGAATTTTATTTTAGCATCACCTATAGCTGTCTTCATTAATGACGGTGAATTGTCTTAGTATTGTTGTGACGGCGAATTTGACTTGACTGTGAATTGTCCCGAAACCATCAGTCCTTGCTGGCGACTTTTTTTTAGCTTTTTTTTTTCCTTTATTTTTGATGACTAATGGCTTTCAAAAATAGTTTCACACTGCATTTTTTTTTTTTTAATGGACGCCAAAACTTATTCCTGGCGAATTGTGCAAGATGCTAGATGGCCATCATTCACGTGTTGTTTAGGTTAAAAGCCTGATTGGTAATGAGGACTTTCAAGAGGCTTAATGGCAATCCTTGGCGATTAAAATTTTTATGGGGAATATTAGGGGGCAAAGCAAATCAGTTAGGTTAGGTTAGAATGCAGCATGCAGTGATGTGTCCAGTCAGTGAGATCATATGTAAACACGTGTCTTGGGTGTTGTTAGACAGACAGACATAATTATCCTTAAATATATTTTTAACGAAAAATATGAGGCTCGTAGAACCAAACCCCCTATTCAACATATAAATATATGTCATGTTTTAGCTAATAGTTTAGTAAGGATAATTACAATTCAGTTAAATAAAATACACTGAAATCATTACGCTTATTACTTGATGTAGTGCTGCCTACTTCTTTCTTACCCTTTATTATTATTTTTCTGTGCTCGCCCTCCTCTCTTCCTGTTTCTCCCATCTTTCCTGTCACTTCTTATTGCTTTTCTTTCCTTTACAGGTGGCTTTACATTGAGTGACAAGCCAACTGGTTTCCTGTAAACCAAGAAACCATTTACAACGCTGGGTGGTAACCATACAGCCAAACCATACGTGCTCCCTACGTATCAGCAAGTGGGTTGGTGGAGGGTTAGTGCCCCTCCCCGTAAAACAAATAACTCAGAGTCAAATGGCCACCCCTTACGGGATTATGGCGTCAGGCAATAGATAGATAGATAGAATTATGTCCCTGCGACACATCAAAATTCCTCTAGTTTGAGAATCACTGGTGTAAGACAACAGGAAATGGGTGTTATTCAGTTTTCCTGAAAGATTGATTTTGCAGCATCTTGAATTTCCCGTGGCTCCCTGATAATTGAGGTTTTACTGTACTACTACTACTACTACATGAAAAGTCAACTGCTACAGCTAATACTAATATTTCTACAAAACCAACAATTTCTGCTACTGATATTTCTTATGCTTGAAAAATTAGTACCTTACTAATACTAATGCCAATTTTCATCCCATTACAGTAATCCCTCCATTATCCATTGTAATAGAGCCAAGGACATGCCCGGATAGTGGTCTAGTTCGGATATTGGGCCCTGAAGCTCCAGCACTGCTCATTCCTGACCCTAACCTAACCTAAATCAGAAAACCACCTACCAACCTCCCTACAGGACATGCATAGCACTTATTTAAGACCTCATTCACATAAATAATGGACACAGAGCATGAATTAATTGAATTTTAATCAGAAAATGATGGTTTAGGGGTGAGTATGGCTAATATGTTCACCACCTGACAGCATAGTGAATGTAGGTAAGAGACATGATAATCACTGAGAAAATCACCTTTTTCACAGTCTATGCACTCAAATATGGGTTACAAAGCATGAAATAAATGAAATTTAACCAGAAAAATGATGATTTAGAGGTGAGTATGGCAACTATGTTCACCACCTGACAGCTTGGGAATGTAGGTAAGAGAGATAATCACTGAGAAAATCACCTTTTTCACAGCCTATGCACTCAAATATGGGACACAAAGCATGAAATAAATGAAATTTAATAAGAAAATTGATTATTTAGAGGTGAGGATGCCAGATATGTTCACCACCTGACAGCATAGTGAACATATGTGAGAGACATGATAATCACTAAGAAAATCACCTTTTTCACAGCCTATGCACACAAATATTGGACACAAAGCATGAAATAAATAAAATGTAACCAGAAAAATGATGGTTTAGAGGTGACTATGGCAAATATGTTCACCACCTGACAGCATAGGGAACGTAAGTAAGAGACATGATAGTCACTAAGAAAATCACGTTTTTCACAGCCTATGCACTCAAATATGGGACACAAAGAATGAAATAAATAAAATGTAACCAGAGAATGAGGATTTAGAAGTGATTATGGAAAATATTTGGCAGTTGACAGTGTATTTATATGTCCGTGGTGGCTGTTACGAATATTACCCCCACCTCTAAGGCTCTGACAGTGGTGAAAATGCTCTTGAAGCATGTACAGTAATCCAGTGTTGAACTGCACTTAATCCTTAGCACTGTAAGTTATAATTGTTTAACCCCTACACCGCGGGGTTGTCGGAAGTTTTCTGTGTCATTCCCGTGGGGATATTCGCTCTCTGACTGACTTTTTAAAAAATATTTGCCAAAAATCAGCTATTAGTCCTAGAATATTATAATTAAATATGCATATGGCACATACCTTCAGCTTTCTCCGGGGATTTTTTTTTAGCATTCGTCGACTACCGTAGGACTTGTGGAGACTTCTGAAGTTGGGTAACTAAGTCTCCACATTACTGGAGACTTCTGAAGTTGGGTAACTAAGTCTCCACATTACACTTCCCGACATCCCCTAATCTGAATGCCACTGCCAGATATTATCACTAGAAACACTATTCAGTGATTTCCAAGTAGTTTGGAATCCATACTAAAAAAAAAAGAAAAAAACACTGTGAAAACAATGTAAAATACGAGCACTTACGAGCCTCCCACTCCCGCTAATTCGCAACTGGTGTTCTGTAATTTCTTACTCATTTACCCACTCACACTTTATTATTTCTAGTACTTTATTACACTTGTATATATCTACAGTCCTTTACCACTTCCAACATGATGTTTAATAGGGGTAGAGGTCACAGGGCCTTTTATAATAGGCGCAAAAGCGGCAGAAATGGATGGGCGCCATTTCACCGAGAAGGACGATAGCAAACTGGCTGTATCTGGGTAGCAGAGTTGAAAATGTCAGCTGCTAATGTATATGCTAAGAAATAAGTCATAGGAAATCTAGACAACATAGTAAAACCTCGATATAACGGACTTCAGTACACCAGAATTCGCTTTTATCGGGACTCGAGGAGCTACCGGACTAAACTCCTATATATCGGAAAAAGTCCAATATAGCCAGAATCAGTCCGGACTGCCTGACAACTTCAGCAATGTTCACCACAATAAGACAAGTAAAAGACATGTTTTTCAGTGCACAATACAGTATTATTATACCATTTGATTAATGTAGTGAAGGTAAAACACAGTACAATACTGCAATGGTGGTGAAAGCTACCGATAAAATCCGGACTAATGTCTGATATATCGGAAAAAGTCTGGATTAGCAGGGGTAAGTCCAGATGTCGCTTTTATCGGAAAATCGCATATTTCGGACTGGCCTGAGCCCCAATTAGTCCGTTATAGTGAAGTCTTACTGTACATATAAATTAGGTAGTTCCAGGTGAATATAAATATCACTCAGGCTTCTCCCTTCCTTTCTTATATACATTTATATTACGAGAGTAGCTCATACGGCATATTTCACGGGGGAGAAAAGCAGGGGAAATTAGCGAACGAGTGCAGGTTGGATGTTGCTAAGTGATAATTAACCAATTCCAGGTGTATGGCAC
>JAGKTI010036007.1:0-11148 GCA_018397915.1 Birgus latro | reverse complement strand
CACACACACACACACACACACACACACACACACACACACACACACACACACCTTAAAATCCACATCAGTTGCACAGGTACACAGATACAGACTACAAAATAAGGCTATATTAACTACAGTGCTAGTATCGTACAGGTAACGTGCAAATAATATATAAAAAATTAAATAAATAAACGAATAAAGGTGGAAGAGGACAGGAAAATGGCGGCTGAATGTTTTAGGATAGGATTAGGATAGGATTACACTATAATTAGGATAGTGTAAGTTAGGATTAGAATGGGATTAGGTTAGAATTTGGATAGGATTAGAATAGAATTAAAAAAGGATTAGGATAGGATTACAACAGAATTACGATAGTAATTAGGATTAGAATAGGATTAGGATAATACAAGTTAGGATTAGAATAAGATTTGGATAGGATTAGTGTAGGATTAGAAATGGATAAGATTAGTATAGGGATAGAATAGAATTAGGATTGAAGTAGAATAGGATTAGGATAGGATTAGAAATAGATAGGATTAGTATAGGGTTAGAACAGGATTAGGATAGGGTTACCCTGGGATAGGATTAGTGTAGGATTAGCCTGGGATAGGATTAGTAATGGACAGGAGAGTTTTGGCTGGGATTCTATATTTTCATTACTTTTATATCCAGCTTTAGCCAACTATCCATCCAAGCAGACTTTTATCCAGGACTGCACTAGGCTACACCGCTGTATAAACTACCAGCAGACTATCCACACAAGCAGACTATTGCAGTACACTAGGCTACACCACTCTAATTACTACCAGCAGACTATCCACACAAGCAGACTACACTAGGCTACACATTATTACTACTAGCAGACTATCCACACAAGCAGACTAGTATCCCAGGCGTATACTAGGCTACTATCAGACTACTAGCCAACTATCCATCCAAGCAGACTACTGGTGTGGCTACTACTAGGTGAGTAGGTGGGTGGCTGTGGTAGTGGGTAGTGCTGGTGCATGTCACTTACAGTAGGCGGTGTGGCCTTGAAAGAAAAAAAAAGAAAATAAGGATAATTCACAAAATTATTAGATTAGGATAAATATAAAGCAAGTTCACAAAATAATTAGACATGATGAAAATGTAAAGCTAGCTCTAATTACACATGAAGAAAATATAGAAGTTTAAATTACGCCTTGGGGAAATTTTGAAAGATAGTTGAAATTGGACACTGGGAAAATATACATACAAAATAATAAAGGTGAAAATTAGACTGTACACATTAGAGTCAGCAATAAATATATAAATAAATAAAGGAACTAGGTGCGGGAACATTAAGGCCCCATTACGAAGCTTTGATAAATTCTACGGAACTTACGCACCCCATTTCGATATCTCGATTATCATCATAATTTGCAAAATGAACGAACAAGGAATGAATAACTCTCATAACAAGAGATACTAAGATGCCTCCTAAGCCCACGAGAAGACGAACCTAAAATCTTAACTAGTAAAACGGTAAAAAATATAATAGATAATGATAAATTTTGTAAAGCTGTTCCCGTGTCAAAATAATTCGCAGCACAAAACTGATCCCAAATGAGCGGAGTATTTTTCATTTTTCAAGGAAGAAGGAACCAAAGACCAGAAGCCCGCAAGATTGTTCCCTCCAAGAAAAAAACAAAAACAAGATAACAGACCGCCAATTTCAAGATGCTATTGTTAACTAAATGCTGTCACCATATTTAACCCTTAGCCGGCGGCAGCAGTTGGTGAGAAGCACCTAAAAAAAAAAAATCGTCTTTATATAGATGCCCCCGACCACAGGACTGGAACATAAATACAGTTACGCCGCATTATGTAAGGTTTTAACATAATCTATATATAGACTCTACCGCATATAAGGCTTTAACATAATCTATATATAGACTCAACCGCAATGTAAGGCTTTAACATAGTCTATATATAGACTTTACCGCAATTCAGAACAGTTGTTACATTTCATTAGCATAGCAAAGATGCTTATAATACTAAAACCTTAATTTTGTTGGCAGCTATTGTTTATATTTGTAAATGTAAGGTAAATGGAGTCACTCGCAGGCAAAGCTGTGTCCAGGACTTGTGACCTGGATGTGGTTTCCCTCCACCCTGCCTCACTAAATTGTTACTAACCTAACCTATCCGTTAATTGTTGCATCTTATGGCATTTTTCTTTACATCTATTACTGTGGTACATGAGTCTGAGTACATCCAAATATCAAAAGAAAAGCATAAAGCGAGTTCTACAAGAGAAACAAAAGAGTGCTACACCCACTCTAAGAGCTGGCAACAGACTGACTGAGCCACCGTTGTTGTTGTTGTTGTTGTTGAGATTTTCCTCCCTTGGGAGGACCGGGCCAAGAAAGGGCCCGTCAGAGTGATAGCAGAGGATATCAGGGGAAGCTTGGAGCTTGGCTTGAAATTTGATTTGGAGGATATACTGGGTTGGTTATCTTGAAGAATAATGAAGGGTTTTTCTTCTTTAACCCGGCGAGAATATTATCGGCGACGGCTTGAGGGTCGATGAGCGTGGCAGGGTCGAAGGTGGAGACCTGAGGAGCCTGGAGGTCCTGCTCATAGGCAGAGGAGGTGGAAGGGGGAGGGGGAGAGGGTGGGAGACATGGAATGTCTGTCTCCATCTCCTCGGCATGAAGTGGCCTTGGTTTCTTCCCCTTCTTCTTTTTCTTCCTGGGTGCAGGAGGGGGCGACGGAGAAGCACGAGCCTCCACGATGGCCTGGAGGTCTCCTGCTGGTGCACCGTCAGGAGTGGATGCGATGGCCCCAACGACAGCAGCTGGTGGTGGTGAAGGAGGGGCGTGATCATCCTCGTCCCGCCCGAAGGATGGAAGGATCGGGAGAGGCGGCCCTACTCACAGCTGCTGACGGCGGGCGGCTGTGGCTGTCGGTTGTGGCGGCCAAGGGCGTGGCAGGGGTGTTGGAGGAGGAGGCAGTCGCCCCGGTTAGTGGAGCGTCGAGCTGCAGCCTTTTCCGCGGTGTTGTGCGGGGTTGGGGAGGCTGCAGCGTGATGACGCGACGCTCCTGACGAAGGGCAGGCTGTGTATCACAGGCGAAGCTCCGTGGGATAACAAGGCGCGGCAGCCCGTTCTTCTCGAAAATCTGAGGGAGAAGAACAAGCATCGCGGCCTTGTCGTCACCACAGAACGCCTTCGCCGTTGCAATGCACATGGTGGCAATTGTTTCCACTTCACCATTACATCGAGGGGGCACAGGGCGGCGCCCCTGAGCCGTGGGGCGCCGCCGTGCATAAGCAGAGCCTTGCACAGCTGCACCCCCAGGCCCAGTGACGTCTCTAGCCTCGGGAGCCTTCGGTGTATGGTGAAGCTGGAATTCAACAGTCTCACCCTCGCCTAATGAGCGCTTAAGACGTCGTGAAGTGACAGCAGTGATCCCCAGACGATGCACAAAAACATCAGTTCCAGTTTCCTGGCGCCTGATGAATCCGTATCCCGCCTTCACACTGTACCACTTGACAACGCCTGTGATGGTCTGCGCTCTGGGCAACTCTCCTGTGTCAGTTGTGGCCCCCCTCGACGGGTCGTAGGCCGAGACACGATGGGAAGTCATGGCTGAATGCCAGGAAAGTCTACGGGAGAAGGAACCCACATTTCACTACCTAGGGGGAGAGCTCTTACCACGGCTGCCAGTGCGAGAATCGATGAGAGGCAGGAAAGTCTACGGGAGAAGGAACCCACGTTTCACTATCTAGGGGAGAGAGCTTAACACCACGGCTGCCAGCGCGAGAATCGATGAGAGGCAGGAAAGTCTACGGGAGAAGGAACCCACATTTCACTACCTAGGGGGAGAGCTCAACACCACGGCTGCCAGCGCGAGAATCGATGAGAGCCACCAGGTGCGCACCTTTATATAGGCCTCCCGCTACCCGTAGGTTGCCAGATAGGGATATCTGAGGCTCTAGGTAACTTACTCATTACCGTCTATGTATAGTCTCTGCTAGGATTTACAGGGGACAATTTTTGGGGTAGCGTCTATATATAGTCTCACCGCAAATTTTCAGTCTATTTTACACAGTCTATATATAGTTCCACCGCCGGCTAAGGGTTAAAGCTAGGGCTAATTATGCTGTCACCATATTTAAAGCTAGGGCTAATTATGCTGTCACCATATTTAAAGCTAGGGATAAATATTCATGCTTGTTTTCCTTAGCATAAAGTGTGAGGGATAAGGAAGAATGTAAAAGAGGTGAGTATGAGATATTAGGAAACCATGTAGAAGGGATAAGAAGTATGTGGGATGAGGAAGAAAATGAAGAAGCGATGGGTGAAGGAGTGTAAGGTGAAGGAGGTGAAGAAACATGGCTAATATACTGTATAAATGAAAGCTTAAAAGAATTATGTATGAGGAGAAAACGTGAGAGATGAAGAGAGATAATGAGAGACAGAGAAAGTGAGAAATTAAGAGAGAAGGTGAGAGATGAAGGAGAGGAGGTGAGAGGGGGGGTTGGGACAGATGAGGGAAATCAAGGTGTGAGATACAAGGAGAAAATGATTAAGTAAAAGGTGAGGTATGAGAAATAAATCAAGGCTCAGAGACGTGTATTTTGATTCCTGAGAGATGAGGAGAAGAGGTGAGATGAGGTGTGTGACGTGAGAAAGTGATGTGTGTGTGACAGTGAGAGAGCTGAAGTAAGTGAGAAAGAGAGAGAGGAAAGGGTAAAGTACGTGCGGTAGTGTGAAAGGTAAAGCTAAAGAAAATGAGACACTGTAGTATGAGAGGTAAAACTAAAGTAAATGAAGCAAATTATACTTCAAAACCCCCACAAACTCACAGTATTTAAGGCGTCAGCATCAGAGGTGGGGTACAGCACAGGGTCATCACACTCTATCTCGTCCAGTTCAAGCAGGTCCTCTGGCAGGCTGGGGTGCGAGTGTGGACGTGAAGCTGTGGAGGGAGAGAGAGATGGGGATTTAGGAAGTTGAAGAAGAAGTTCGGGGAAGCTAGGGAGTTGTAAAGGGAGTCAGTGGGTGTTGGGGAGTTAGAGGGGGATGGGAAGTTGAAGAAGCGGGTAGTTAGGGAGTCACAGGGGTAGTCTGGGAGTTATAAAGGTGTTAGGGAGTACAGAAGAAACTTGAAGGTGTGATAGGGACGTTTTTGAGGGAGTTAGAGAGTGGAGGAGAGAGAGAAGGGGAGCTAGGGAGTCACAGAAGGGATCTGGGGAGTGGCAGAGGGGGTGCTTTTGGAGGCTGAGAGTAGGAGATGGAGTTAAGGACTGACAGAGTGTGCTGAGAGAAATGTCATAGGGAAATTTAATCAGGTACTATGTGCTAAGCTTTTAAATAATCCCTAAAACTTTAAAAGGACCCCAGAACTTTAAAAGGGCCCCCTAGAAATTTAAAAGGACCCCCTAGAACTTTAAAGGGGTCCCCAGAACTTTAAAGAGCCCCAAGAACTTTAAAGGGCCCCCAGAACTTTAAAGGGACTCCCAGAACTTTAAAAGTACCCACAGAACTTTAAAAGGAATCCCACAACTTTAAAAGGGCCCTCTAGAACTTCAAAAAGGTCCTTAGACTTTAAAAATGTTACCTAGAACTTTATAATTAGTTCCTAAAGTCTAAAAAAAAAAAATCCAGAAAATGTTGGAAAGTAATTGGCTGGTTTTGGCACTTGATTTAGCTTCCAGTCTGTAGAAAACATCAGTTGTACAATGACCAATACTAATACGGGATTTCCATAAGAGAATATATGACGTTATTTTTGTGTGTATGTATGTATGAATGTATGTATGTATGTATGTCTCACCTTCATGGCCAGTCAAGTACGTTCATGAGTGAGGGCGAGGATGAGTACACACACACACACACTATTTATCAATCTACTATCCATCTGTCTGTCTATCCAGCTATCTATCCATCCATCTATCTATCTCACCTTCATGGTCACTCATATCAATCTCGTTCATGAGTGAGGTGTGTCCCATGGAGGGCGAGGAGGAGTTTCGCGAGATGGCCTCCAGTCGGTCACTCAGGGATAGGTTGGTGTGGCGCAGGTCGTCTAAATCCCTCTGACTCATTCGCAGCTGTAGGGCAAAATATATCTCCACTATTATCACTGTCAGAAGGAATATCTATCTGTCTATCTGTCTGTTCATCTGCCTGTCTATCTATCTATTTGTCTATCTATCTATCCATCTATCTGGCAGAGGTCATCTAAATCCCGCTGACTCATTCGTAACTGAAGGCAAAATACATCATCACTATCATCACTGTCATTATCAGCATCAGTATTAATATATCTGGCTATCTGCTTACCTGTCTATCTCACCAATGCCTCTCTAGACAGCTTCTCCAACATCACGACCTATTTAGAGCTCTCAAAGAATTCCCTAAAAGCTCTAAATTTCCCTAAGAGCTCTAAAATTCAGCCCTAAAAGTTCTAAAATCTTCCTAAAAGCTCTAAAATCTCCCCAAAACCTCTAAAAATCTCCCCTAAAAGCTCCAAAATCTCCTTAAAAGCTCTAAAAAAATCCCATAAAGCTCTAAAATCACCCCAAAAGCTCTAAAATCTCCCCTAAAGGTCTAAAATCTCTCCTAAAACTCTAAGATCTCCCCTAAAGATCTAAAATCCCCCTAAAAGCTCTAAAATCTCCCCCAAAAGCTTTGAAATCACCCCAAAAGCCCTAAATCCTCCCCAGAACTCTAAAAATCACCCCCCAAAACTCCAAAAATCTCCTAATTATTCCCAAAAGCTCTAAAATGACCCCCAAAAGCACTAAAATCACTCCCAGAGCTCACCAGTGCCTCTTGCTCTCTGGACTGCTTCTCCAACATCATGATTCGGTCGGAGCTCTCGTCCAGGGTAGAGCTTAAGCCTTCACGCTCACTCACGAGGCTGTCAATTCGCCGCTCCAGCTCCAGCTTCTTCTCTGTTAGCAGGTTGATCTGATGGGGAGGGAAGGGGGGAGGAGTTAGGTGAGGCTGGGGTGTTTTAGAGAAAGAAAGAAAGAGAGAGAGAGAGAGAGAACTTGAGGTAGTTGGTTGAATAGATAGATAGATAGATTTTGGTGGAGATAAAATAAAGGATAAAGTTTATATAGATAGATAAATAGATAGACAGAGAGACAAAGAGACAGACAGTTACAGTAGACAGCAACTTTGAAATAATTAGAATGACTCACATGTTCAATTTTCCCTAGCATGAAAATATAAATCAAAACACACGAAGCACAGATTCATTCTTTTATTTTTTCCTTTTGTAAATTTTTAACCACTAGCTAATTTAAAAAGAAAAAAAATTACAGCAAGGATTTTTAAAAGATCCTATTAATGCCTGGGTGGAATAAGCAAACAATATTATTCTGAACTCGAGCCAAACTTTAGGATTTTTCAACAACACAAAGATCGTAAAAATAAGCAGACGATTCTTGGCAGGGTGTACTTCCCCCGCCTCGTCTCCCTACTTAATTGCCCACTCCTATCCGCCCAGCCTAACCTTTTCATATTTGTAGCTGGATTTTTTTTTCTTTATGATGTCACCTGCCCTCATCACTGTCCTTGACCTCTTGTGACGTCATGGGTAGATTCTACGGTGACGTCATTTCCTGCCTCACCTTCCCTGTCTTCCCCACTTCGCCCTTCCACCCTCTACTCCTCCTGCCTCTCTCTACCTTACCCTTGCCATCCCTCCACCTCTCTCTACCTCACCCCTACCTCTCTTTACCTCTCTCTACCTCACCCTTACCCCTCTATACCTCTCTCTGCCTTACCCCTACCCCTCTCTACCTCCCCTCCACCTCTCTCTACCTCCCTGTACTTCCACCCTGCCTCACCTCCTCCCTCAGCACCTCCAGCGTGGACACTTGATCGCTCATGTTGGACTTCCGGAGGTTGAACTGGTCTCGTAGCAGTTGAAGTTGTTGCTCCAGCTGCTGCTCATGTTTCGACGACTGGGCACGGGGGAGAGGGATGTGGTTAGGATGGGAAGAAATGGAGAGTGAGGACTAATGATACGTGTGGATATGCTGCGTACATATACACCTACATAAACACTCACACACACACACACACACACACAACTGGAACGACTAAAAATTAATCCTTCATCCCTGTACCTGACCCATACACACACAAGACTATCACTGTCACCCAAGCAGCGCCACAGCCCACCGTCCTACCCACCTCCTTGAGCTGTCTGGTGAGGCGCTGGTTCTGTTCAGTGAGCTGGTCAATAAACTGGCTCTTGTCTTTCTCCGTCTGCCGCAGCGCCTCCTTCTGCTCCTCGGCTTCGCTTCTGTGCACATAGGAAAGCTTATGAGTAGGTACACACACACACACACACACACACACAGAGAGAGAGAGAGAGAGAGAGAGAGAGAGAGAGAGAGAGAGAGGGAGAAACATTAGTCTCGGTAAAATCATTAAAAAAAAAAATCGCTCCAACAACAGCACTGGATTTTTCTAGGACCCTCTCTATGTATGTATGTTTGTCTCCCTATATGTATGTATGTATGTATGTATGTATATATTAGCGGGCGGCATGTACACGCCTGGCTTGGGTTGAGTACATTGCAATTACAGGACAGTGACCACTCCAAAGACCGCTACACTTTTGTCTTGTCCTACACTGCTCCCACCCCTCCTGCCCCAAGAACTACTCACTCGCAAGAATTAACCAGAATGTTGAAAGTTATGTTTGTGCTGAGGATTTAAACATTTTGGCACAATTCTCATAAAGTTTAGCATTGTTTCTTGTACTGTTTATTATTTTGGTAAAGTTTTTTGTAAGTTGTCAAGAAAAATGTTAAAAATTGGACTTTCCACTGTGAATGAGAGGGATATTCTTTGTCTGTTGTAATCTAGAATCTAAAATGAAGGAACGCGTGATCTTTCATGCTCATTTCCTTTCCCCTGAAAAGAGGATGGATGACTACAGATAAGGGCAACTTCAGCCTGCAGTCCACCGGGTTGACGTCCAGATACGCCTAGAGCCACAGCAATAGCATCCCATGGTTCAAGGTGCACTGCAAACCCAGCAGACGTCACCGTGCGGCACATCGGCTGAGAAACGCTAATTTACAACACTGCAGTTATTTACGGCATTTGATTTACAATAGGTCTTTATTTACAACATCTTTCATTTACAACGGTGTCCCATTTAGAGCACTGTGATACCCCTGCACACAGCACCCCCATTTTGACTGCCTATTTCATCATTTACAGTGTTTTACAAGTGTTTCCTTTACAACACTGCAATAACCCTGCACCCAACCCCATTCTGGATATCAGTTACATCATTTACATTTTTGTTCTTTATTTACACACGTATCATTTACAGCACTGCCATACCCCTGCACCTAGTATCACCATTTTGATCACCTGTCTGCAACACCAGGTAACAATCAAGGTAACTATGATGGAAAGGCCTCACAACAACACAAAAGGTTATGGGAAAAATTCACGAGACTCAATTTTGGAAAGAAATCTAACTATCGAGCCCACATTATTATTATTAGTGGTAGTAAAAGTGGTAGTAGAAGTAGTAGTAGTAGCAGTGGAAGTAGTAGTAGTAATAGTAGTAGTAGTAGTAAAGGTAGAATTAGATAAAAAGTAACAGTAACAATCATTTTAAAAGATAAACAACAATCACTTTAAGCTCAAAATACTGCTAAATACAGCGTTCACTTCAAATACACTACAAAACCCAAATACAAATACTTTGACTAACAGAACAAAAGCTAATGGGAAAAAATATATATACAGGATACAACACAGACCCCGAGAATGGCAGCCGAAAAATATTATTCCAAATTTTAAAAGTTTTGAGACAGCTGTTTTGAATATACTTTTTGTCTGCCATATTGGGTCTTTTTCCGTAGCAACTTTTCTTAGCGATTAATTCTACTTGTGGCTTATTATTCTCTTGAACATTGATTGAGGCAAAGTATAAGAGAGAGAGAGAGAGCATGTAATACACAAAATAAATCGTTTAGGAACAGGTACTACGAAGACTTCCACGCTAACGATAATACGGCTAATACAATCAAAACAACAGGCATTCATAACTCGCTAATAATAATAATAATTCATAACTACCGACAAAATATACAAAAAATACAAGCAACTACAAAAATAACTATAAAAATAAATAAAAATAAACGTACTTTGCTTTCAATTCAGCCCTGGAAAAGCGGAGGGCGATGGAAAAGAGAAGGAAAAAAGAAAATGTGCAGTTTGTTTACGAAAGTAGAGCGGGCGCCATATTGCATCACCCACCCCGCTGCGTGTGGCAAAAACAGAAAAAACTCAAAAATTTTGGCTTCAGAAGTAAAATAGGCAGCATAACAAGTCCACAGTATATTTCAAAAAGCTACAAAAAAAATAAAATCAATCTTATAGAAGCTAATGTGAGTGCAAAAAAGCGTGAAAATTATGTGACAGAAGTAAAGTGACTGCGAGACTTGGCAACTTAGCGGTGCAAAAACTTGTGTATAACTGAAGCCAACTATTGAATCTGCTTATAAGTAAATAAATCAATAAGTAAATAGAGAAAATAAATGAGTAAGTAAATAAATAAAGCTCCTGACTTTTAAACTATCTATTTATTCTTTCTTTTACTTATTTTATATCATTTTTTTTTTTACTTTTTAAATCTGTTTTTGAATGATGGCTGGAAAGAAAAATGCAGGACTCATTTCCCCTCACCTGCCTTCATCCTTTCCCCACTACTCAAATACTCTAATTTCACTTGACTTCACTCGTTCCTGACTCAACTGACCTGACTTCACCTGTCTTGACTTTCCCCAGACTCAACCTGACTTCAGAACTTCACTCTTTCCTCACTTCAATTTTATGCATAACGTGACTTCTCCTGACATCACTTCTCACTTAATATCACTTCTTACTTGACTCCACTTGACCTCCCTTGACCTCACTTAACCTCCCTTGACCTCACATGACCTCCATTAAATTTACTTAACCTCACTTGACTTCACTCGACTCACTTTGCATTCTGGAGGTCGATGGCCAGCTCCTGCACCTTGATGTCATACTCGCTCTCGGCCGCCGTCAGCTTCCTCCTCAGCCCGTGCTTCTCCTGCTCCAACACCTGGCGGGAAAAAGTAAGAAAAATATCAGATTTAGGACTGGCATTCGAGAAAATAGAAAA
>JAGKTI010036006.1:0-11148 GCA_018397915.1 Birgus latro | reverse complement strand
TGTGTGTGTGTGTGTGTGTGTGTGTGTGTGCGTGTGTGTGTGTGTAACTTAGTCCTCAACGCCTGGGGCTACGATTGATAAAATACTGCAAGATAATTCAATGGTATAGTACAACACTCAAGGAATAAGTCTCTTTTAAGCTGAAAGTAGTAGTCTGTTCAAGGCAAGAAAGACGCAGGACATAATCGTCGTGAAGCTGTTCGACGTCATTCTTGAACTGAATAAAATCGTCTAGAGATGGCAAGAATAATAAGATGTAACTGTAAAGAAGGGGAAAATGAAAACAGTATCCAACCTCCAGTTCTGAAAAAATCTCTCCTAATCAAAGTAAAATAGATTGGAGGCAGAAGTAATACAATGAATAAGACGCCACTGTAGTTCAGAAAGTCTCTCCTAAGCTGAATAAAATCGTCTGAAGGTGGCAAGAACAAACCAGAAACAGGCTACCAATCCCCCACCTGACCCAACGTGCAGCAACCCTGGGCTCTGGAGGGTTCAAGACGATTCCTTTACGACTAGGGCTGAATAAAATCGTCTGAAGGTGGCAAGAATAAATCAGAACAAGACCACCAGTGCTCTGACCTATAGTGGTGAGTGTGATGAAGCAGAAGTAGACGGAATCCAGGAACTCCCACTGCTCCCACTTGGCGAAGAGCGAGGCGCCCCCGAATATATAGGCCACCACCAGCATCACCCCCAGCCAGATGGGTACGGGTCGCTCCTCCAGAGTGTCGTCCTCCTCGTCGTCGTAGCCGTAATCGTCGTAGTCGTCGTAGTAGTAGTCGTCCTCCATTCGGGAGAGGCGGCTGGGGGGCGGGATGTGGCGCTGGGAGTACCGTTCAGAGCTGCGTGTGGACCTGTGAGGCGGCGGCGACTCGGAGTACCCTGGGGACAGTACCGGGGCAAAATATACACACTTTTTACTCTACCGGCCTAAAACAGTCATCTCTCCATCTTAGGTGCTGTAGAATATGGTGCTTGTCATGAAGAAATGCTACTGAAAGGATGTAGAGCTATGGTGTTGCCTTATTTTTCCACTGAGCTACGTGAAATAAGCTACAAAAGGACGAAAATCTGGGCCAAGGTACAGTGAAATGAGTACAGTTGTGGGGACTTCGGCACTGCCACAGGGATCGGCAACCTTTTGAACAGTGTCTCAGTTCACATGTCAACAGTTTTGTGGTCCTGCTTGCTAACTACCATATTTATATAAATATTTCGTAAAACAAGTCGCTGCATCTCATTTCCAGAGAAGAAAAAACTTTACACACTTTTGATTTAAGAGATTACTTACAGGGGTAAAGAATATATTTTAAGTTGTTCATAGTAATGTGTTTTCAATATTTTAAAATCAAGATCCTAGATTAGTTAGAATTGTTAACCATGATATCTAAATAGCTGTGTTTTCTTCAGTAATTTTCGTTCAGTTCCAGAATGAAAGAACAGAGTAGGCGTATTCGAGAGTTAAAAACATTTTGCTCCTGCTGCAGATTATTTTTCCTCTACCAAATTATCATTATTATTTGCTCTATGAACCCTGCCTCTCCTCATCCTTAGGTGGGAAAATAGGTGGGGATGGCGAAAGTGATGACGATACTTACCTCTGTCAACAAAAGCTGGAAAAGGTTATGTATTCATCTCTGTCTGTCTGTTTGTCCACAAGATGTCTAAAAAAGTTATTGATGGATTCCAATGAGATTTTTTGAATATAAGGGTCATAGGGCAAGGAGGAGTTGATAAAATTTTAGAGGTGGTCTCAATTAGAGTTGCGGTTTAGGACTTTTTTTTTTTTTTTCCACAAGGTATCTAAAAAGTTACTGATGGATTTTACTGAAAATTTGCGGATATGTGGGTAATGGGCCAAGAAAAAGTTGCATAAATTTTGGGGGTAATCTGAATTGTCTGGTATACAGTAGGCGTTGGCAGAGGTATGCGCTCCTTGCTTGCTGTCATCTGGTTTAAATAGTAGTTTTAGGGAAATTTACGGGCATGCCACGGAGAACCATTTCACCTGCCTAAAGCTGCCCACGCCTGCTGCTCTGGGTTGTGTAAGCAGTGCGATGGAAAAAACGAAGGGGTACACGCGCAGATCTACATTGACGATAATGATGATGATGGTGATGTGCACTCACCTCGGCTGCGTGGTATTCGTTGTGATGAGCGTGACCTGCGTGTGTCTGGCATGGCGGCCTCCTCGTCCCTCCTGCTGCGCCTACTGCTGCCTCCTTCACACCCATCACGGTCCCGGCAACAACTGCAACACCATCACCTTCAACAGCTTTGTACATTCAGCCGCCCAGAACTTACTCTCAGCTGTATCAAATAATCTGGCATCAGCTACAACAGAATACTGGAGTTGTCCCGTCATGAGAGGGTAAAAAGCTAAGTTACGTGAATGGCTACACCGCTTCAAGACCTGCCATGCATTTCTCCCTTCATATACTCTTCAGAAAACATAAAAATGGCGTAATGCATTCTATCCACCAAACCTTAGAGCTCCCACTCACCCATAACATTATCCTGTTTATCCTGCCACTCTCAAAAATATCACACAGTGCTATCAGCCCTGCCCTTCTTCAGATAGAGGGTTATGTTGTTCTCTTGTTGACCCTAAATATCCATCTTTTTGTTTAACCGGTGCGTGCTGCAGTCATTTGCATTAAGATGTTTCTCATAGGCGTACCATACCGATAAGCTTGTCCTTGACTGAAAAATGTGCTGCCACAGCGAATCACTGGGCTATACAGCATTTCCACTTGTCCATTCAAGTCCTTAGTCAGCATGACCGAGCATTTACAGTAATTCTGCAACTTGTCACATACACCCGACTGTTTCCGTCCTTAACGATTAGCCGTCAGCAGACAGATATTGTGTGTAAGGTGTATGAGTGCCATGATAAGAAAAGTGATACTATTTACACTGAAAATTAATACCATTCAAAAATGCAGCACAGAAAGGCACACCAACTGAACCAATAGCAAACTGAATACAAGTGTGGTAGGAAGAGAGATTTTCACACAGCGTGGCACAATCCTGTGCCGAATACGTTGCTGCCTTGGAAATGAAGAAAACAAATTTCGTGAGTGAACACTGCAAATTGTTGTTTTCAGACCCATAGATTCTGAGTATATATCACCATCCCCACGTTAAATGAGCTGAATGAAAAATCTGTCGTTTAGTATAAAAGGAGTGTTTAATTTTACGTACCACTACTGATTATCATGAATTAAGTCTTGTATATTGAGATGATTTACTGTTAATCTACTGTTACTTCAGTTCTAAGCTTCGTTAATTTTGCCAGCTCATAAATTAGGCATAGAGATTAGGTTTGTGACATTAATTACTTTGTTAGATCATTTTCAGTCGAAAGTTTACTTTTCGTGCTTCTAAACTGTATACGATTGACTTCTATAAACACCAAGTTCGAATTATTAGCTCGGACAAATCTGTATTTCACTGTGGGCCGGGAGTGGTTATACTGTCAACAGTTTGCACTATTACTGAATACCCACACTGAATAAAAAATGTTCTTTCCATTAAGTAGCTGTTTTTCTTCAACCACAGTCTTTTACACTTCTCTCCATAACCATAATTTTAATACAATAATATTTTACTATTCTCAGCTACGGTGTTGGACAAGAGCTGCAGTTATTCATCCTACAATTTTCCAGTTATACTTGATGATGTGTAACGTAATGCTTGAGCTGTCACCCTCCCCAACCTCTGTAACGCACCGTAACACATGACCTTACACCCCCATCCCACCCTTCCCCTACAGTGTTACGTCACTTTTAATAGTTCCATAGAGTGCTAAGTTTTTCTATGTTCCTTGAAATTAACATCTCTTCTACCACACCAGAAATTCTAACTACGGTACATTAACTACAGACGGTGATTTTCTTCAGCTTACGAGTTGTCTCTTGTCCAGTAAAGGTGTTAGACGCATTTATAATTCCAATGTGACACTGGACATGGAAAACATATCATTTGTATGAGTAACGATGTTTATGCCTTACAGTGTACATTCCAGCCTGCCTCACTTCGCCGAGTTGATGCCAAAACACCACTACCCCGATCCTTCTGCTCCTGTTCCTCATCCTACACCTGCTGCCACTCCTGCTGCTCCTACTCCTATTACGACCCCCACTATCCCCATCATACTGCTCCTATTCCTCATGTTACTCCCTGCTACCACTCCCACTGCTCCTGCTCCTACCACTGCCTTTACTATCCCTACCTTTCTGCTCCTATTCCTACCCCTGCTGCCACTCCCACTGCTCCTTCTCCTACTGCCACCTCTCTATTCCTATCTTTCTGCTCCTGCTGCCACTCCTAATTCTTCCATCCGTCTGATTCTGTTACTATCTCTACTACTCTTGTTGTTATATCCCCGTACTATTCATCTTTGCTATTACTACCCATGCTACTCTTGCTTTCACCCAAATTACTGGTCTTACTCTCACTACAGTATTACCCTTACTATGTTACTCTTGCTATTACCCCTACTGCCGATCTTACTGCTACTACTGTCCCTCCTGCTCTTGTTCCCAACTACGCTGCTATTACTACTCCTGCTACTGCCCCAACCGCTAACCCTGCTGCCATTACCACCCCTACTACTCCTGCTATTACCTCTGCTACACCCCATTTCCCCCAACTCTTCCACCACCCACATCCTGCTTACCTGTGTTCCCTGTCGCTGTAGTCGCGTTGTGTGTCTCTGTCTCTGTCTCTGTCCCTGTCTCTGTCTCTGTGCACGCTCCTGTCTCGGTGCATGCTTCTGTCCCTGTGCACATCTCTCTCTCTCTCCACGCTTCTGCTCCTGTGCACGTCCCTGTCCCTGTGCACACTCCTGTCCCTGTGCACGTCCCTGTCCCTGTGCACACTCCTATCCTTGTGCAAGTCCCTGTCCCTGTGCAAGTCCCTGTCCCTGTGCAAGTCCCTGTCCCTGTGCAAGTCCCTATCCCTGTGCACGTCCTCGGCAGTCAATCCGTCGTTCTCAAGGGCGTACTTGTTGAACAGCACCGCCACACGTCCCTCGTCCTGCTGGGAAAAAACATAAAATTAACACAGTCGTATCTTTTTTTTTTTATTCACCTGACGGAACTGGGCCACTGTCATAGCATAAATAGTAAGAAATGGAGTGAAATTCGATGTGGAGCTCTGCCATTCCCACTACCTGCAAACTAAGAAAGGGTTGCACAAAATTCGATGAGCTTTAATTATGAGGTAGGAATGAGTCTCCTTGGTTACTAGTGTCCATTTGTTTTGTTTCTATCTGGCAAAATCGTGTCACTCCCAGAACTTGAATACCGAGTCGTGGTTGCATGAAATCTGATGAATCTTAGCTATGAGTAGGAATAAATCTCCTTGGTTATCAGTCAAACCGATCTTGCAATCTAACTACACCTGGCCGTCAACAGCACTGAGCTAAAAGGGGTACATCACCAACCTCGTATATCATTAGTTATCAACCATCACCATCATCATCATCATCATCATCACCATCATCATCTATCATTATCATCATCTTTTTAATACACTGGGTACGTATAATTCAGAAACAGGATCAGAGTAGCGCAAAAGCAGGAGAATTATGAACAGAGTGCCAAGTGAAATTGTAGGCTACATACATCCACTCACTACCACACTACGTCACTATCAAAAAGTCTGTATAACATCATTCTAGATTTTGTAACAATATTTATGACGGTAACATGTCTTTTATTTTGCATTAGTCCCATTCTTGGCTCATTCCTGCTACGCTACAGTACTACGTGGGGGTGAAGTGTGAAGACGTGCTTGGTAACCGGCCACAGAACCAATCACTCTCAGGCGGGGAACTCAACCACAAGTACAGTTAATCAACGTCCAAGAGGAGTCTCACACGTACTGTACATACAATACAGTCTTCCTCCTCACTGTTTATCTTCTACCTATGCCTATAACACAGATCTTTGGGAGCGGAGGGAAAAGAACACTACCCACGTATTCCCTGCGTGTGATGGAACGGAAATAACAGGATAATGTGATGTGGGTTCTGAATCACGGAGGCCTATAAGCATACAATAAATAATGAATAAATAATGTCACAGAAGCCAGACACACACACCATGGCTTCTACATAACACACCATCATTAAAAACAGCACAAACTCACATCAGTAACAGAAGTATGACCTTAAGTAACACATCACTGCAATCAACACGACCTTATAACAGATAACCATATTCGTAAAGTATTAACATCTGTAAGGCATTAGATAAATTAGGGTTCAAGAAAAAAGCATTGCAGCAAAAACAACAGTACTGACATAGCCCTGAATGAAGGAAAAAAATCATTAATATCGTGAAATAACATCAAATAATTTTCTTTGCTTTGCTATTCCTTCCTTTTTTACTTGTATATGAAGGTCAAAGGATGTGTGTCTATTTCTTTTAGGTGTTTTTTTTTCCTCTGGTTTTGTCAATATAACTTTGGTGCTCCCCAGTGGTGATACAGCAACGTTATACTGGGAACGTGTTGTTAGATTCACTATGGCATCATTTATCAGCTGGCACGTCCTTGTATGCTTATCGATGGCCTTACAGGATCACGCACATTACTCTGTGTGTGTGTGTGTGTGTGTGTGTGTGTGTGTGTGTGTGTGCGTAACGGTAAGTAGGCCTAGGACGGTGAAGATGATGGTGATGATGATGTCAGCATTAGGTAAAAATAAGTAACATTAGAAAAAAAATCACGGTGCAATATGGAAAATAGATGTCTAAAGAAGTGGTGGTAGTAGTCGTCCTTGGATCACTAATACGACCCTTGTGTATTACGAGAGGGTGGTCGTGACTGCCTAAACGTGGATGATAAATGAGAGAGAGAGAGAGAGAGAGAGAGAGAGAGAGAGAGAGAGAGAGAGAGAGAGAGAGAGAGAGAGAGAGAGAGAGAGAGAGAGGCCAAAATACTGTACTTCACAATTAAGGGATTCTTTCTTTTACCCTATAAATATAATCCTTTCACTGCTGCCTATAGACGACTGTTTTAGCTTAGAGATTTTCGGTACTGAAAGGATTTTGGGGTGTATACTTAATTTATCAATCTCAAAAAATCTCCAGAGCCAAACAAAACCGTCCAGAGATTGAATGAATAAAGAATACATCCCGGCTGAAAGTTATTTTTTTTCCTTGTTTTTCTTTTTTTCCCACAATAATTTTTCTATAACCTCTTAATCCAATGATGTTTTTGTTTTTTTGCTACTTGTAGACGATTTTATTCAGCTCAAAAAGAAAAATAAATATACTCAATTCTTTTTACTTTGTCCTGGCTCAGATTTCCATCCTTTTGTGGCGTATTTCGCGTAGTTCAGTGGCAGAATAAGTCAGTGCAATGATCTGCAGCTTTACCACAGCAGTACATCGTGATTTGTACTTTAATCCAGTGTTCATCTGTTGTTAATGATCGGTGTTCAAAATGAAGAGATGGCAATTATTGGCCAAGTTAGAGTAAGAAGAGCATAGCAGGATGAATGGAGGCTGTTTCTATACCTCTCACTACAGATGGCTTCTCCGGGGACATAAAAAAACGTCAAGAAACAGTGAGAATCATTGACTGCCGCTGTAAGGTGATGCTCGCAACCAAAGGTGGATTTTGTGATCAACTGTATTCTGTAAGACGGTGTAAGAGAATCACTAACTGCAAACGTACATCAGTGCAGTAATGAGACTTCTGTGGCCGACTGTGCTTTTCGAGAGTGTGCGAAGTTATCACTGGCCACATCTATACAGCAATGCAAGCCAGAATGAAGTTTTTGTGGCTGACTGTACGTATAGCAAGTCAGACTAACGGAACTTCTGTGGCTAACTGTACATAGAGCAAGCGAGAGTGGCAGAACTTTTATGGCTCACTGTACATATAGGGAAGGATAGTGACGCAACTTTTGTGCTGGACTGTACATATACCAAGCTAGCGTAACCAAACTTATGTGGTGAACTGTACATATACCAAGCCACAATAACCAAACTTTTGTGGTGAACTGTAAAATACCAAGCCAGTGTAACCAAACTTCTGGAAGAGACTGTACGCACGTCCTTGGGTGGGGGTGCCAGGTAGCCGGATCCCTTGGAGTTCTGCGAGGCTCTGTTGTGATGACTCCGCTCCGACGCCCTGTTGCTGTGCAGCTCCCGCATCTCACCCTCAATGTCGTCGTCCATCCTGCAGAACACAAACAACACACCTGTAATGCTCCTTCAGTACTGGGTCACCCTCCACTAAATCACCCCCACCATGCCACCCTCCACCATGTCACCTTCCATCCTTCAACACACCGACACATATCTTGCCTCTTTAACACCATATCACTCTGTCTTTAATACCACGTCACTCTGTCTTTAACACCATGTCATTCTATCTTTAATACCATGTCACTCAATCTTTAACACCATGTTATTCTATCTTTAATACCATGTCACTCAGCCTTTAACATCATGTCACTCTATCTTTAATACCACGTCACTGTGTCTTTAATACCATGTCACTCTATCCTTCATACCATATCATTTTGTATCGTTTCGGGGCCAGACTGCAATAAGGAATGGCGAGTAAAATCATTATTTGAATTCAAGTACAAGCAGTGAAATAGGAAACTGCTTTTGGACTTTTTTTTTGTCAGGTATACTGTGTCACGATTATAATTACCTCGACACAGTATACCTGGTTGGTCAGTGGCGCTAATGTTGTCGTGTATTTTTTTCTTCTGGTGTGTCTGGCGGGTAAATTTTTCCCTTTTGCGATGGAGGAGTCTGTATCTTCAGTTTCTTTGACGTAAACAGTAGTGTCAACAGTCTTACTCAAAAAGCGTTATGGAGTGGAAAGATGCTGTCAAGGTGGCCCTCAAAACCATGACAGTGTTACTTATTCTAAAATGCACCACCGCTAAGGCACACCACATGCTGTCATCTGCCACTCGGTTTTGAATGTTCGACTGTGCGTATGGCAGATGATGATGCCAGACTCGCAGGAATACACTGCATAACAACAAGACTCGATTTGAAATCTGACTACCTTTTCAAACGTCCGTCACTGTGAATCTGAGGATATATTTTCAGCATCATCGGGAAAATTATTGAACTCTTTAAGGTGAAGACGTGTTTTCAGATAATATTTTATTGTTTTTCATTTATTTTTTCTTTTCTTCCTTTTTTCTTCAAAGCTCAGACAATTTATTCAGCTTAAGAGAGATCCGTCCGGTTGAATGGGTAAATAATAAAAGTGCAAACACTATCTGGATGTCAAAGGAAGGTCGAGGTTTGCGTGGTTTGGACAAAGGGAATAATTTACACGCAGAGAGAAAGAACAGAGTAAATTAGCACTATCATCGGCTATATCCAGGTGCAATGGCCATGTAACACCAGCCAGCATGCCAAGTCGGAATAAATAACTGACCGATAATGGGTGTTCACTAAGGATTCTGTGTAGCCTCATTATTATTTACTGAACACAACAGATTACCATTTGCACATATTACAGTCGGTACGCTAGTCTTAGGTATTCAAGAGAGTATTAATATGGATACATTAGGGGACCTTGAGTAAGCTATAGTAGGAATTCAACACGTGCACCAGTCACAAAACAAACCAGAGATCGTATTCTCGTCCGTTTATGGTCTTTCTAGCACCTTTTCTCTACATCTGTACTTCTACATACAGCACGTTATTGTTGCCTTGGGCTGGAGAGCGACGCCTTGATGTGTGGCACCGACGTAACCGAGTGGCTCCTCTTCTGGTTGTGCAAACGACCCTCAGCTCCCTCTCTACCCAAGAAAGGAGGTTGGTGGAGTGCAGAGGAGCAACTTCACCCAGCAGTCTACCGGATTTATGCTTTAGATGAACTTGGGGCTCCAGCTACTTCCCTGCATGTCATTTATGCAGGCTATATCGACAGTAAAAAGATGTGCATACCAAACTCGAAAGCTTTCTGATGAACAAGACAATGTACATCATTAGGAACAGGCGTTAGAATGTCTGCAGGACCCACGAGAATGCAGCCCTCAGTCATGGTCGTACGCAGCTTTCCCTCCACACACTGACTTGTTTTTTTTTTTTAGCTTAGGAGATTTTTTAGTACCACTTCCTTACCAGTTTGTTTCTGCTCATGATACATCATAGTTTTACTTCTTCTTTTTTACACAAGGTACGTTAAAGATATAACAACAAATTAAGGGATATTAGGGTGTAATATGCAAAATACTTATAATTATGTACGTCCACCTGAACTTGGCGGAGACTTTTGTTCATGAGGTGTGGTTCCCTCAAGTGAATGACAACATATGACGATATCACGGCTCCATAGTACTTCACGCTACAGCTCTTGTTACTGCTCAACATTCAAGGCGGCAAGATGGCAGTTTTTAGCCAAGTAGATGAAGTCTAGTAATATTCCTAAGCCTACCAGACTAGGGGCCATTGCGTCACATGCCGGTGGATAGGGACGGGACCCATCCAGCAATACAGGCCGCCTCTCTGCAGCTCTCGTGATATCCTCGCCTTCCTTGATGGCTAGGCAAAGGCGGATCCAACATTTATTAGAAGGGGAAGGGTCAAAGTTTTCTTTCTTTCCCACTGGGGACAATCATGCTTCTTGATGCCTATACTTTCATTTTAAAGCCATAACCTACAAAGCTTCAAAGACCATGTCAAATTTATGCAAGAAGGAAGTGGGACTCTTCTCTTCTGATGATATTTCTGATAGCATGTGACAGAAAAAAAAACGTGGAGGGGTCCAGACTCCTTGACCCCCCTCCTTATATTGCTCGACTGTTTTCTTTGTGCATTCATGTAAAGAACAAAGTGCATCCCACAGAAATGCAGGACAATGAATAGCCGGAAGAGTGTGGCACAGAAGTGGTAGTCTGAGCAACTCTTGAGATGTGGAGAGATTCTGAGAACCGTTGTGATATAGTCCGTGCCAGGGATGGTGCATACGTTGATCCTGCATCCTGGCGTACCCTAAGTAAGACAAATGATGGTTTCTTGAATACTGAATGAAACTCCAGCTTAATGACTACACTCTGCGTAAACATTCCTCTCTCTCTTTCATTCAGCAGAAGTTATATGAGCGGACACACATTTGTTACACGACCATGAATTACTGAAAAAAAAAAAA
>JAGKTI010036005.1:0-11148 GCA_018397915.1 Birgus latro | reverse complement strand
CTCTCTCTCTCTCTCTCTCTCTCTCTCTCTCTCTCTCTAAGTATTTCGTTTCCCTTGGAGGCCTCACACTGGGGTACAAATGAACGTAAGACAAGAATTTTTTTTTTTCAAATGTTAACCTTACTTACGTTTACAGATGAGAGAGAGAGAGAGGTTGTTTACACTGTTTGGCTTAGGAGTATTGTGCACAGTATTCTCCCGTGCTTAGACCCATAACTCAGTTTACAATGGACTTACGACCAGAACTGAATCATTATTATTAGTAGTAGTAATATTAGTATTATCTATTATTATTATTGTATTTTTTCATCATTATTGCTATTTTCTTTTTCAATTAAGGTTTTCCTACGCTAAATAATGAGCGTGCGACCAGAGATCCTTTAATATTTGATAGGACTTCTGCTCACTAGGGACCCTGATTCTTAAGGTTCACTGTTGAGAGAGGTCCCTGCTGAATGAGCCCCTTGTCTTCGTTGGTGAAAGAAGGGAACGGAAGGGGATGGGGGAAGGGAAGAGAGGAAGGGGTGCCAGGCGTGAGTGCCACATTGTACGGGTAGTGTGTTCAGGTCTGCAGTGGCTGGAGTGAATTGATATTGCCTGTCGGTGCCACTTAATCACAGTACTTAAATAATGGCCAATTTTGATCAGCTTACCAATCGAGGTTTTGGCGTTCCATCCTTCAGTTCCCGCCTCCTACATTTTATCTTCTTGTAAGCTGCCTCTTGAACCCAGCCCCCCTCTCCCCCAATAATTATGAAATATATATAGTAAACAGAAATGGTTTGAACTTTTTCATCAGAAGTTTACGTTTTACAACGCATTGATACACACTGATACTCATTTCAGTTGGGTCAAAGTTGTCCAGGTATAGAGAGATTCTGTTTTGGAACAATAAGTGGTCAAGGGCATAGTGAAAGGTCAAAATTCAGACTCTGTGGAAGTGTTAAGGATCAGGCAATATGAAGTAATTAATTATTGAAAGGAATCGGTCAGAGGTCAAGGTCACAGGACAATGTCAAATGTTAAGCCATAGACCAGTTGTTGCGTGTGGCTCCTGCACTCTCTTAGTGTTGCTTCATATTTACTATTTTAATGATTTCGTCCCCAGCTAGAGGATACTTTTTCAACGTGAGTGCCCCCCTACAGTTTTTGCTCGATACCTGAATTTTCAGGCAGCTTGTTGGTGGCTGCGGTATTTTTTTTTATTTTTCATATTCTTAGAGGCAGCGTGGTCTTGATGCTAAGTGTGGTACAAAATTACCCATAGTTACGCTTTTTGAGGCAGCCTGTTTCTAGTGGTAACTGTGGTACAACTTGTATCCAGTCACGATGCATAGTGATGGCTATGTTTGTAACTACAACCTCATCGACACTAATAATTTTTGTACATCTCACTTTTTTGCCTGTCAGGATGGTACTAAAACCAGCTCCCTAAGACCGGTGACCCGGAGGTCCCCCTGGAGGGGTAGGCGGTAAAGGAAAGTAGAAGAGTGAGCTGGGAATGCAACGTTTTGGACAGGGGATCTAAATAACATGCCTCTGCATGAAATTTACGTGTATCCATGCACTTCAGTAGTTGTCTAACTGTGTGTAATTTTCAGTGTTGATGTGCAGATGTGGTCAGTTTTATGTCAGAGCAGTTGCACTTCTAATGCATATAATCTAACACGTTTTCTTTTCTTCCACAGGTATGTGATCGCTTGGCTGAAGGCAGTTTCCACCTGATGAGTAGCTACTATAAGGTAAAATGTTATCTACCTGCGTTTGAGGTACCATTTTCCTATTTCGCAACTAATACCACAAGTGCAAAACAAAACTCTGTGGATATTATTTGCCACTAAGACCAAAATTTATTTTTGTGCCAGCTAGTCAGTACAGTAAGATTCGTGTGTGGAGGGGATGGATGCGATGGGGAAGGGGGAGGGGAGCGTTTCGGGAGGGGATTGGGAGGATGTACTGTGGAATATGTCGTCAGGTCCCCGTAGATTCCTGAACTGTGCTTTACTCATGGTCATGTTATATTGTTTTCATAAGGAGGGGATTTTACTATATGTGCATAATTCACATTTTAGGCGTGTTTGTAAGCTTCATTTGTTTCAGATATGCTCCGTCGATGTTCACTGTTTGTTCAATTTGTGCGCGTATATCTGCATGTAAAATACTGGTACCTGGTATGTTGTTAGTCTGTCAGTCCTTAATCTGTCTGCGATTCTATGGACTAGAGAAAGTATTGGGTGAGAGCGACCTGCAGGGAAGTACGCGAGTTAAGAGATAGTTTGATAGCAGGAGAGTAAAGGGCATAGGAAATAACGTCAGGAGAATAATAGAATTTGAGTGAACATGTGACAGGTGTGAAAATTTGACTAAGGAAAGGGAAGTGCGTGAGAAGAGAAGAAAAGTGAAGATATAGGACTGAAGTGAGTGGGTGAGGAGAATGAAGAAATTGTGTGACTCAGGGTAATATGAGAGGGGTGAGTGAGGAGTGAATGATTACGGGACGTGAAAAGAACTATATAAATGTGCGGAAGGCGAGTCTGAGTGAAGAGAGGGTGAAGGGAATGAAAAAAGTGCAAGTTAAGATATTAGTGAATGATTTAAAGCCGTGAAGGGAGTGTAGGCTAGAAAAGTGAAAAACTAAAGCTGAAACTAGTCTTTAAATAATGAGACGATTCAGCCAGTGAAGGAGGAGGGATAAGGAAGGGAATATGTGATGAGAATGAAGTGTGAGATGCAACGAGTGAGTGAACCAGAGTGAGAAGGTTAATCCAGTGAGTGAAGGGAGATTGGAGAGACTAAGCGAGCTGATTAATGAAGCAAGAGACAGAACAAGAACCACACATTCCACTCCTACACCCCAGGACAGGAGGGGAGGGGGTGTAGCGTGGGACGAGGCCGAACCACTTAATTGCCCTCCTAATTACACCCTCACTGCACTCAGTCATCTCCCCCCCCCTCTCTCAGTGTCCTTGTCGCGCGCACTCACACGCACGCACATGATTTATGCTTGAGGGGATTTATGAGCACATGCACAAACACTCACACATTCACTCACGAATACACTGGCTTTAATAAGTAGTTCTATTTGGCTTGCGCGCACGCACACACACACACATACACACACACACACACACACACACACACACACACGATTTTTTCGGCACCTCTGTTTTATTTTTCTTTCCTCTTGGCGGGCGTAGTAGATTGTAGAAAATTTATGCCACGGAATTTTTTACCTGAAAATTCGTAAAGGTTTATAATATTGTGGAGCAACCTCGGCATCGACTGGACACGGGTTTTATTATACCTTTGTGGCGGGGTAGTTTGGCTTTCAACATGTCTATTGTTTCTTGATCTTGGCGTTTTTAATGATTTTTTTTATATATATGTATAAAATGGATAACGGAAGTTTTAGTATTCTTTTGAGTTTTTAATGCTGCTTAAGTGTTGTATATTTGGGAAGGAAGTGGTATTCGACGTATTGTAAATCTTGAAGGTTTAATGTTACAGCTTTGTCACCCAGAGAAAAAAATATGGCTTGAAGCTTACAAGTTTTATCCAGCCAAAGAAAGTCATGCAAGATAAAAATAATAATAATAATAATAATAATCGTTTTCAAATACCTCCCAGAAAAAAAAATGAAAAATGATAGCAGGATGAATACTCCCAAGAGGAATGTTTGTTTTAACCAGTTGTATACTTGAAAAACTGAAATGGGTACAAGAGTGTAATACTCGTAGAGGAAAATGGAAGAAATTGTTTGGTGCACTTTTAGCATATCGTTTACATCTTTACTCTCCTCAATATACATTTTTTGTTTGCATGAAAGAATCTTATGCTTTCATCATTCAGTGTAATTTTTGAATAATTTTCCCCTGTTCTGTATACTTAATAATTTTTGAATAATTTTCCCCTGTTCTGTATACTTAATCATGCATGAGTATATGGAGGAGGGTGTTATGAGCTGAGGAGTCAATGTTTAGTGACGGGAGTGTCCAGAGATCATTGTGGTCGGCCACCCTTCACATGCTGCAGCGTCAGGCAGTAGATGGATGGATGGATGGATATTTTCTTTCATTAATGTGCCACTAAAGCAGACATTTTTTACATATCAAGTTTTTCATGTCTATCGCTTATTCGTTTGTATATTTGTGCTTGAATATGTATTGGCCTATATTTTTGTCACATTTCTTTGGCGTATATACTTGCTTGTTCGTTGTCAGTGAGTGTTTATCAGCAAAAATTTTATCGTTGTTACATCAGGCTTTCTTAATATCGTTTGTTTGTGGATCATTATTTTTAGTCGATAGATATATGTAATAGAGAAAGTAGATGTCTTTGGGCAATATACTCGCTTGGTTTGTTTGATGTGTTGTTATGTTTAATCTTCGTTTGTCTTTATTAAATCAGGAAAAGTTTATTATGACGCAAAAAGTTTATCATGACGCATCTTAGCTCATTACTTTTCTCGCAGCTTTGTTTACATTTATTTATTATTTGTTAAGGGGTAATATATCCTCCAAAAGTCTGTCACACCAACATATCATCAGGTATTATTATGATGTAAATTTTCATGGGAGGCTTTGTACTGATGTTTATGCATTGTTTTCTAGTTGATGTGGATACAAATTAATGCCAGCCAGGCCATTCATCTTTAGCTAATAGATGTTAAAGCAGCAGCGAGCATGCTAGACGAAAGGTTATTTATGCTTAGTTGAATTGATATACAGGTATCTGGATGCTGCATCATCAGGAGTAAATGCTTTTCGTGGGTGGCTTCAGATTTTCCTCACAAGCCCATTATCTTTGCTCAGGGAAAAGAATACAGGAAAAATTATCAGTAATCACTTCGACGAAAGATACTATCATGGTGTGTTCTGGCCTCAGCAGGATGGCCGGCGTAAGTTAAAAATCAGCCTTACGAGACACTAAATTCGTTTCGGCGCTCATACCCTCAGAAATACGGCCCATTTCGGCAATAAGTGTGTTTATGGTTAAAATAATGATGTCCTCTCCCCCTCCCGATAGCCCAAGTTGGAGTTACGAGCTGGAATGCGACGCTTACTTTGTTCTTGTGTTCGCTTTGGAAGATGTACGAGTTTGGGGTGACTGTGTATGTGTGGGAGTGTTTGTGTGTGTGTAGGTGGGGTGTTTGTGTGTATGTGTAGGTGGGGTGTTCGTGTGTGGGGGGGGGTGTAAGTGAAGGTGGGTAGCGTGCTGTGCGTTTGGGCTTCGCTGGAGGAAGAGTGAGAGGAGGAGGAGAAGGAGCACGAGGAGATTTCCAGAACGTGGGAAAAAATAAATGCAAAGGAGAAGGAGCAAGAGGATGAAACTACCACGTCCGTCCAGTACATATTATTTCATTTTGTGGGTTTAATTTTTCATTTTAACAGTTTGCGTTACAGTGATATCAAGGCAGGAGAAAAATATGTGCACCAGCAGACGCCAGGTTGGAGGCAAAAGAGGGCGATAAAACAGGTATCAGCTGTTGAAGAGAGAGGAATCAGACATCTGGAGGAGGAGGGGGAGGGTAAGCGATGAGTTGGATAAGGAGGAGGAGGAGGAGGAAAGATACGACGGAAGGAGGAGGAGGAGGAGGAAAATTATCTCATAATAGGAAAAGCGAGGGAGTAAGAAATATGAAGGAGGAAATATGTAAATGATTTGTAACCGAATATGCTTCAGGCGCTAGGAGATCTGCAAACAGAGGAGGTGGGGTGGAAGTGAATGCAAATGCGGTGTGTCTCCTGGTCTTCCCCCGTTGACTCTATCATTGTTTATATCTTGGTTCATTTTCTTGCAATGGGACGCGCAAGGAGGTTATCAGTTGTGAAGTGCCTTGCTCTCCAGTCAGGTCTCATTATTTCGTCTGCTTATGGAGAGAGAGAGAGAGTTTAATATTTGTCGGGGCTGCATCCTTTGCTTAAATGTCCAGGTATAAGACAGACTGAGCTTATCCGTGGGCATTGATGGATGTTTTATGTTCAGCCTGTCTGGATTAGTTCCTTTGAGTGCACTTCGAGAGACTGGCATTGCGTGTGCGTGTGTGAGAGTGAAATTTCTCGTGGATGGTCGATACACCTTTCTTGGTGTGTACAATGAGGGAGAAAAAAAAAGGGCAGATAAAAAGGTAAGTCGGGGTAGGGCAGGAAGAAGAAAAAGTGAGGCGAGTAGATGAAGCAGCGTGGGAAAGAGAGAGAGAGAGAATTAGGAAACTTTGAAAAGGAAAAAGTAGATTATAGAAAGAGAAATTTGGATTATAAAAAGAGGATGTTGGAAATTATGGAAAGAGGAGAGCAGGAGATTATAAAAGAAGTTAGATTATAGAGAAAAGTAGGAGATTATTAAAAAGAAAAATAGGAGATTTAAAGGAGGAAAGTTGGAAATTTGAATTCTGGAACTTAAGAAACAGGAAAGTTGGTAATTTATACAGAGAGCGAAGAAGAATATGTGAAAAAAAATGAAAAGGGAACTATTAGAGATAAAAATATTATAAGAGATAAAAAATGAGATAGAAAGATAATTATAGGAGAGATAAAATATATATTATGAGAGATAAAAAGGATAAATTATAGGAGGTAAAAAGATAATTGTAGGAGAGATAAAAAGATGAATTATGAGATAAAAAGGGTAATTAAATGAGACAGAGATAAATTATAAGAGATAAAAAGAGGGGGAGAGGAAGAAAGAGGGTGCCTGAGGGGGAGAGGGAGAGAGTGCCTGAGAGGAAGGGCGTCTTAGCCTGGTCAGCGGCCTACCGTGGGATCCCGAGAACTTGTTCCACGGGCAGGAAATTCTATAAGCGACGCCCCTAGCATATACTGGGGACCCTCTCCAACCTTCCACACTTCCCATGGCCTTGCCTCCACCACTGACATCACTGACACCATCACCACCACCAGCACTGACACCACTACCACCACCACTGACACCACATTCACCTCTAGTGATGTCAGTTATACCATTTCTGCCACCACAGACACCACTGCTAACCTCACCATATCTATCACTGCTATTTTTGTTACTACTGCTACTGCTATTATTGTTACACACACACACACACACACTGACACAAAGGTAAAGGCCACATAAATTGTCCACTGAAAATGACAAATAAAAGAATGCCAGAACATTTAGCTTGCATTGCAAGACACCTGGATAAATTATGTTTAAAAGACAGTTCGCAGAGTTGAGCAGTTGTTTACTTGTAAGACAGAGTACTGATTTCCATCAAAAAGTTGGAAAAAGAGGAGGTTGCGTGCCTGCCATAATGAAGGAAGCAGGCAGAGTTTTCAGAAGTGCAGTGTGACGTAAAGTGATAGAAGATAGAGGAAGAGATGCACCACGTCAGAAAAGAGCGAAAGACTAAAATAGGTCGATGAGAAGATTGAAGTTATGAGACAAATAGCCTTTGACTTCACCCTGGTGATAAGTGCTGTATGTAATAACCCCCCCCACACACACACGTACACACACACACACGAGAACTGTACTCCATACACGAGAGAACAATGTCCTTCATCTGCAGGCGTGTAGGGTTGCAGAAAGCATGGAGTTTGTTCAACTCACACAACCTCTGGGAAGCTGGTTTTGCCAAAGAAGCAGTTAGATCTTTCCAAGCTACATCACGCGAAAAAAAAGACACCAAGGACATTGAGAGATTGAGTTGTGTGCTCTTGAAGGTCAGGGGTTAGTCATGTGGAATGTTGTGACGAATTGGAAGATGAAGGAAATGAGTTCTGAGTTATTAAAAACAACATTGGTTCTTTTGTCCCAAGCAAAAATAAGACAGAGTTCAGTTGAGCCTAAGCTTTACTTTTATTACCACTGCCATATAACTTTCTTCTACAACCACCACTGCGACCCCCATTGCTGTTATCTGTTATTTTTGCCATTGCTGCCTTAGCTATTTACGTTGACCGGCTTTAGTTACCTCCATCAATCCAGTAACATCACTCGCTCCAATTAGCCCCCATCTACCACAACCGCTGGTTATAAAATTCTACAGCTTTATATCCTCCCTCCACACAGCTAATACAATGACAGACCCGTCTTCTACTTATACCCCGCTACAACTACAGCCTCCACTTAAAACATTCCTCTACCACAGCTTGTACTTATGCCCTACTACCACCACTTCCACCTATAACCTGTCATCTACTCAGCTTTCACTATACCCAACATCTACCACAACTTCATATAGAACTTACCATTACTTGAGCCACAGCTTATACCCTGCTACTACAATACCTTCTCTTAAATGCAACTAATACCATACTTTTCACTTGTACTTTACTGCTTCTACATAATACACTTATTCCCTGCCTCAGCTATAACTTCCACTAATACTCTACCACAGTATTACCGAAACACCTACCAATCCCCTCGCACACCTGTCACCCTCACACCCACATATTCTACATACACCCAGTCACTATTACATCCTCCACATATACCCCACCACTACCACATCTTCCACCAGTCACATCCACATCTGCATACTCCAGCCACTCCTACATCCTCCACGTATACCCTACCTCTACCGCAGTTTCCACCGTGCTACCACCATACCACCTGAAAATTGTTGTTGATGGTTATCCTCCTCTCTAATTTTACCATTTTTTGTCTCTTAAAGGCTCCCACCTCTTAACTCTCAGGAAACCAGTTGGAATTCTCAGTATTCTAGGATTTCAAAAATGTTTCCCACTACACTTTTACGACCACTATTAGTTTACAGTCGGTTATTGAACCCTTTTGACTCGGTAGGATTTTTCTTTGTAAAATAGAATAGTTGAAACACATTAGCTCTCACGGTGAAAGGGTAGGAGTTATTTTTTCTTTTTTTACTTTTTCAAAACGTACGATTTCTCTCTCCTGGATAAAATAGTCCGGAATTTGAGCACCACAGTGAGAGGGTTAAGTACTTCAAGAGAGTGACATGATTTTAGAGTTTGGTTTATGAACTCGCAGACGATATTAGGTTTAGGAAAGCCCCCTAGTAGTGGTAGGGTTATTAAAGACTATGATTAATCCCGCCAGTTTGAGAAATCCCTCCTTGGCTGAGTAAAACCGTGTTATAGCAGCAAAAATATAATGTTATCTCTAGTTATGCACATTAGATGTCGTTCATTGTTCTTCAGTTGGTGAGGACGCCCACCATCCTCTCACTCGATGTACTGTAATCTCCAGGTATTCTTTTCTGAGTAACAAGTCATAATTATGGTAGCCTTCAATCTAGGTCATTTACTACGCTAAGTGGTAACCATATAACCAGATGGGCGCCGGGTGGTCTAGTGGGTTAAGGCGCTACAACCTGATGGGGCCCGTGGTATGCCTACATAATACCACTCAGGCACAAATTTGGCCGGTCACGTCAGCCTTGAATATCTGGACTGAGTAGCCTATCTCCAGGTCCCTAAGCTCCTGATAGGTAGATAGGCAGATAAAGTCAAATACTTGTTTACAGTGCAGCATGTGAATTAACCTCATTATCTCATCGTCTGTTAACTTCCCTGTGAGAGACGTCCCTATAGCGATATAAAATGTATGGAAAAAGTGCGAGCAGAATGAAACAGATATCATGTTAAAGAACTTAATGGAGGTTGCTTCTAACTGCATCACAACGAAATGTCTTCACAAAGCTTAAAGGAAGAAAAAAAAAAAGCTTCAGCAGCAAGATTACAGTAAAAAGTAAACATAGTAATCGAACTGAACTTTATGGATATGTTTCCCCAGTGCTGAATAAAAATCTGCGGCAGTAACAAGTATGTGGAATAAACATCAGTTCCTTGCACACACAGCGTATCAAGTTGTTCCCAGTACTAGGTTGATCAAAAATGGAGATACCAGTTCAAGGTATTAGTTCTCAGCACAGTAGAGACCAGTCACAGGTCCGCAATACCAGTTCACCTAAATCGGTTGGTAGTTCTTGATCAGTATTTCTTTACCAGTTCCCATACACCTTAGAGAGTAATTACTAGTTCTCAGTGCCAATGAGTATTACACTTTAGATACCAATCAGCCGTTCTCAGGACTGGTTCCCATTACATTTTAAAAACCAATCACCTATTGTCAGTACTCTCAAATCCAATCAAGATGTTTTAGTACAAGCTTCCAGTACACACTATCAGAGTCACTCGTTTTCAGTACCATCTTCAAGAAATTTTTAGCCTCCACTCCCCAGTTACCAGTTCACATCAGAAACCAGTGGCTATTTATCGTTACCATCTCCCAGTTTACATCAGCGACCAATCACTAGTTCTTAGGACACTTTAGAAACCAGTCAGCTGTTCTCAGTACACATAAGAAACCAGTAAGCAGTTCTCAATACACTTTGGAAACCAGTCACTGGTTCCCAGTACCAGTTGCCAGTTCAGCCCAGTTCCCACCTGAGGCAGCGTCCCTTCCTTCATCACATCACTAACATGACTTGGCCCACCATTACACCCCTGCCCCGGGGACACTCCATGCTAATCCAATCACAAGGTGTCCTACTAGACTGCAGTAGAGAGAGAGAGAGAGAGGGTTTCAGGTAGCCATTCTTCTTTCCCCCTTCGGTGTTTGTTGTGTGTGTGCTACTTTATCGTGCTGAGATATTGTGTTGATTGAGTTTGCGTTGATGCTGTGATAAAGAAGTGTTGCTGTTGGTGCTCCTGGATAGCTAGGTTCTACACTTGTAAATTCGCGTCTTATTTTGCCTCCTTATTTATCAGTTTATTTATTTTCCGAGTGCTTACAGGGTATAATTCCTTGATATGAATAAAGATATAGTAGGTTTTTGACGGTTACCTGCATAATATATACAGCGTTTTTATTTCTGTTACGGGTTGTTGTTTAATTAATTATGGAAGAATTATTATAAATATTATCAATATATTATTGCATCCGTTGATTATTTATTTGAGTGTTCGTATCGTATAATTTAATCTTGAATTGAATTTAAGAATTTAGGATTCCATTTTGTACGTTTTTTTTTCTTTGCTGACCTTGACATAATGATCACTGTGTTTATCTGCTTATTACTAGATGATTACATTTAGCTTAGGTCCATATCAGAGGGTTGAAAACAATATTCCCTCGCACATTCAGTACAGTGATTATAATGTACCCGGTATATATATATATATATATATATATATATATATATATATA
>JAGKTI010036004.1:0-11149 GCA_018397915.1 Birgus latro | reverse complement strand
TGTGGAGAATATTAGGAGAATATAAAGTAAATTGGAAGTTGTTGAATGCCGTGAGGAGTATGCATGAGGGTGCTAAGGCTGCAGTGCATGTGGATAGTGAACTGAATGAATTCTATCTGAATGTTGGATTGAAACAGGGATGTGTCATGTCTCCATGGTTGTTCAGTCTGTATATGTATAGGATTTTAAAAGAGATGCAAGGTAGGGCAGTGGATGTTGGAGATGCCCTAATAAGAGAAGGCAACGTTTGGAAACTTCCTGTACCGCTGATTGCAGACAATACTGTATTGTTAAGTGAGGGTGAAGGGGAACTGCAATGCATGGTGAATAAGTTTGGGAGTGTGTAAGGAACGGAATCTAAAGGTGAAGAGTAAAGTTATTATCTTCGAGAGAAATTAAGTCACCTTCTTATTAATAAATAATAATTAAGCTTCCTAGATTCCCCGCCTCGTAGCCAATCTTCTTATTACTAATCATTAAGCTCCCCAACGCCCCCGCCTTGTGGCCAGGTTAACATTCCCTATACTGATGAAAGAATCTTGCTGTGCCACAGGAGAAATCAGCTTCAGTGGCACGCTGCCTGACAGTCAACTAGCAGTCCTTGCTTCGATTCCCAGCACTTTATTAGTGATGAAGTAAATCGTCTTAACAACTTCTCTACAGAGGTCACTACATGCGCAATAGCGAAGCGAGAGTCGGCATTATGTTTTGCTTGACGTGTGTGTGTGTGTGCGCGCGCGCCCGTAGCGTAGAGGCTTTATCGAGTTTTAATCAGATTTGCTCGAAGAGTTGACAGCCAGCCAAGAGGCTGACCTATTTCTTTTTAGAACAATAAGTATAAAGTCAAGGTCACAGAGCTACGTCAAGGTTTCCGTAAGAAATGTCATCTTAAGCAATTTTTACCCAAGTTACACCAAACTCAATGAAAATGTTAAGGATAAACCTAGATCGAAGGGAATCTATTTTCAGAACAACCACTCGAACATCTCGAACACAGGACAAAGTCAAAGTTTGATCTGCGTTTCTGTGTGTGAAGAAAATAACTAAAACTATTTTTTATCTCAGTTGGATCAAACTCTGTGCAAGAGGTGAGGATCAGCCAGGGGGTCAAGGTATTGTTTTTTTTTCTTTGAAAATACTTCAAAGGTCAAGACTGCAGGGCAAGGTCAACTTAGTGTTTTCATCCAATTTAGGACATGCATTAAGGAATAGTTGAGGGCAAAGCCAAGAATAAAGACATTCAGTTTTGAGAATGTTTACGCAGAGGTCATGGTCAAGAGGAAAGGTCAAATGTCGGAGTCACTGGGTGGGGCAAACTCAAAGATTTCATCCGATTTGTACCAAACTTGGTGGAGTGATTGATGGACGGGCTTTAATTAAGAAACCGGATTTTTATATCATTCAGATGAAGGTGAAGGTCAGAGGGCAAAGTCAAATGTTCGGCCCTTAGACCAACTGGGTAGCCTACCCATTATGTTATCTGTGTCTTGTTATGTCCAGACGATTTACTCTGCTGGGGAATCTTCTCAGGCTAAAATTATCATTGGATTGCAAGACAGTAATGAAAAAGACGTCTTCATACTGACTGAACCAACAGATATTTCAGAGGACAAACTGACATGTCATAAAAACATCCCCACTAATGCAATTACATCCAATCTGAATGAGGCAGTCCTAGTATAAATCGATGTACAGATGGACTGAAAGTAGTGTCCAGATAGCGTTATGTGTGGTAGTGTGTCTGGTGGTATATGAGATGCGAGTGAAAAGTATATGATGATGTGTGACACCTTCTGCCAGAGTAACAGTATAGACAGTTTGGTAATATCGCCCAGTTAATTACAGTTAAGGATATGTGAACCACCAGTTGCTTGTGAGAAGACCGATGATCCCCAGGGAAAGGACTAGCTAACCTATTCCTAGAGCCTTATGAGTAAACAGAAAAATACCGTACTTAGGATACCTATTTAATTCGGTATTTATACGATCGTATTGAGTTTAGTTGAGTTTTATTTTTCGTTTATTTATTTAACAGGACAAGATAAATATGACACTCATTGGCTCTTTCAGTATGCACAGTGATTACTAAGTTCAAGAATGTCTTGCTGGGATGTAATATACTAGCTCTATTTCACTTTAAGACGTCATTATAGTGAAAGGGTAAATCGAGCTGTGGCTGTGTGAGGATGTGAATGTGGTAGTGTGTGTGTGTGTGTGTGTGTGTGTGTGTGATTTGACGGTGTGAGGTGTGATAGTATGAAGTTCGGTAGTATTACCTGCGGTAGTGTATCGTACGGTATATGAAATGTGGCAGGGAGAGGTGTGGTAGTGTGAGGAGAGGTAATGTGGGGTGTGGTAGTGAGAGATGTGGCAGTATCAGATGCAGTAGTGTGTGGTGTTTTAGTGTGAGGTGTAGCAGTGTGAAGTTTGGTAGCGTGAGATGTGGTAAGTACCGATGTAGTAAGTATCGATGTGGTACTGTGAGGTGTGGTAGTTTGACCCGTGGTAGTATGAGGTGAGGTATTGCGAGTTGTGCTTGTGCTAGGTGTGGTAGTGTGAGATGTGGTAGTGCGAGGTGTGGCAGTGTGAGGTGTGGTAGTGTGAGGTGTTGTAGTGTAAGATGAGGTTGTGTGATGTGTCAGTGTGAGGTGTGGTAGTGTGTGGTGTGGTAGTGTAAGGTGTGGTAGAGTGAGGGGTGGTAGTGTGAGGTGTGGTAGTGTGAGGTATGGTAGTGTGAGGCGTGGTTGTTTGTGGTGTGGTAGTGTGAGGTGTGATAGTGTGAGGTATGGTAGTGTGAGGTGTGGTAGTGTGAGATGTGGTTGTTTGGGGTGTGGTAGTGTGAGGTGTGGTTGTTTGGGGTGTGGTAGTGTGATGTGTGGTAGTGTGAGGTGTGGTTGTTTGGGGTGTGGTAGTGTGAGGTATGGTAGTGTGAGGTATGGTAGTGCGAGGTGTGGTAGTGTGAGGTGTGGTTGTTTGGGGTGTGGTAGTGTGAGATATGGTAGTGTGAGGTGTGGTAATGTGAGGTGTGGTAGTGCGAGGTGTGGTAGTGTGAGGTGTGGTTGTTTGGGGTGTGGTAGTGTGAGGTGTTGTAATGTGAAGTGTGGCAGTGTGAGGTGTGGTAGTGCAAGGTGTGGTTGTTTGGGGTGTGGTAGTCTATGGCGTGGCAGTGTGAAGTGTAGGGTGTGGGTTATGACTTAAGCTTGCAATTTCCGAATGATTATATTTAGTTTTAGAATAACCTATCGTAGATGATGATGTAATGATAGTGCGGTAACAGCCATTTCATGCGATCCCCGTCGTTTCGCGGATGGCCCTGCGTGTAGGAAGGCACGAGACTAAGCTACCTTAATGCAGGTCATTTTAGCCATGGGACACCACGTTATTATGCCAGCAGCAGCGTTTTGCATGATAGAATAATTTCCGGCCGCATCTGGGATAAGAACCGTGCCGCACATGTACATAGTTTACTCAGACCTCAGACCTCTACCGCCACCTCTGAAAATGCTGCAGTCTATATGCCTCCCACCACATGGGTAATGCATAGTGTGGTATATGGCAGAGACAACTTGGCTTGCTGCTGCCTTCCTACTTGGCCCAGTAATTAAGGTATGTACACATCGGTACCTGGATAGATATATTGCGTTAAGGACGACGAAGCCAGTGGTCATGTTAACTTACACTGCTAGAGAATATGATGGTTCACGCATATTGCTTTGTGGTCTGGTGGTCATGGCCGTAAGTTGGGGTGATGGGTAGGCACTGAGCGGAGGGACGAAGCCCGAAGTAAATTATTTCTTTTATGTAGCGATGCCTCAGGGGGAGAAAACGTTAACCTTTCCCAAAAGGATATTGTTTCTCACGAAGTCACTATGAGGGATCTCTGTACCCCTTCATCACACTGACGTTCTGTAGATATTAGTATTGCTACATTCATACAAACTTTCTTCAGCTTAAGAGAGGAGGGATTATATGAAATGAGAGACTTTGATTACATACCATTAATATTTGCAAAACATTGATATTTTTCCAAGTACAATAAAAAGTTGTCTGGGGTTAGCAACAATAATAAAAATGAAACATCTCTGTGATGATGGAGTTAATTTGAGTAGAATTGCTCAGAATGTTCAGAATACAAGAGAAGACTATCTTCACAGGCTGCGACAAAACTACTGCAGCTAGTTTTTATAAGCTTCTCTCTTTGAAACTCTTAAAATAATATGAAATTGTTTTATTAAAATGTCTCCTTATGCCCAGAATTGAAAATTGCTTAATAATCAGTTGATGAGAGACTGACCAGGCTCACTCATCCCTGAGTGGCATTAGGTGAGCAATAAACTCCAACCATCCCTTGGATATAAACCTTCACAGGCGGATGAGGGATGGAAGGATCAGTTGATGTATCAGCTGATGCAACAGCTGACAGGTAAAAATCAGTTCAAAATTTCAAGCTGAACAGCTCTGTATTTCATAGGAAAATTGCTAATACGCCTCCTTGTAGCCGAAATTGAAAATCGTCCAGTAGTCCGCTGATGCGTCAGCTGACGCTGCAGCTGACATAAATCAACTCAAAATTTTCAAGCTTAGCAATTCTGTATTTCATAAGAAAGTCGCTCACAGATCTCCAAAAGCAGATAGTCGAACTTTCCTTGAAGGAGAGAGGGGAAACATCCCCTAATGTACCACTTACGAGTATAAACTTGTCGAATTCACTGCAGGTAAAAGACCTCATCGTACTAAAAAAATAACTGTTGTGGACTTAATCCAGGGACTCTACACTACGCTGGGGTAATATAGGAAATGGCATGTTAAATTTTATGGATATCACACATGCCACTCCTACGAGATATACATTTTCTCTGGATCACGGAATAAATTTTACTCCTCGATTATTTCCTACCTGAATTATTGGGTAAAATATAATGTTTATGGTAATGCTGTGGAGGATGCAATGAAAGCGAGTAGGTGAGGCAGCACTTTTGTCGTGGTAGCAGTGAGGGAAAATGCCCCAACAAAGCGTTGGCACGTAGTAGGTCCACGAAAACCTGTAACATCGATGGCAAGGGAGCCGGAATGGAAGGAAGGATCGATGTTGAATCTTCATGAAGTCTTGTGAAGGACGGACAGTAAGCCGTCGGATTTGGGGGCGTCGGGCGATGGATCGATAGATTTATAGTGAGGACGAAGAGGAAATACAGGTGGGGTGGAACAGCATGAAAGGTCGAAGGCTACACGGTAGTCAAGATAAGGTCATTATGAAGAACTTTACGTTGGCTACGCTGGACAATTTGGTGTCGGATGAGAAACCTGCAGTTAGTACTACAGACAGTGAAGAATATACTGAGGAGAAAGGATGGGATGATGAGCTACAGCAGAATTTTGGCTTAAGGATAATGTAGGATAAAAACTGATTTGGAGACATTCTGATAGATAACATGTTTTGGAGTGTGTGCGAAACATGATGTGGGGTAGAGAGTAGGACTGCAGTTGGAGCGTCATGTTTTAGTGCAACCACCCTGTGCAACCACCCTGGACGACGTGCTTGGACATGGCGTGAGACGCAGGATCGATAGACAATAATGGTGGAGAGAGAGTTTGTGAGGGAATGTGGGCCGCGGTGCAATAAACGACTGCAGTTGGGTCAAGACACGGTCGTGTGGTGGAATTTTGCCGTAATCATCTATAAGAACTTGGTTATGGTAAGCTGTATTGTGACCGATTGACAGATTAATTCTGTTTGGTCAAAATATAGATATATATCACGTGCACATTTACCACTGTAATGTTTCATCTCTTAAGAGTCCGAGGTTCTGTCTTATACATTACAGTAAGTGTTTATTATACTGGTTTTGCAGCATCAGAATAAGTATTTAATTATACTGTTTTTGCAGCATTATGCATGCATTATTTAAACAAGTTTCTAATGGAGAGCGTGAGTGCCTCCAGATATTCATATTGTGTGGTAAACAACGGCGGAAATTTATAGAGTGAAGTGCTAGAAAAATTACAGCACGAAAGGAAAGTCTCAGGTACTATACAATATACAGAAAGCAGTGGTATGGAACAGGGAAGTGAGCATGGAAGCCTACAGTATAAGTCATTAAACGACAGTAATGTTTTCCCTCCTCTAAGGCGTGCAGGTGAAGCTTGGATTCGGTTGGAAGTATACAAATCAACAGTGAGAGGAGTGAAAATGAGTTGAGAGGAACATGTGGAGTTGCGTGGAGAGATACAGACAACTGGGGATGTTAAGAAGCACTGTGGTGGTGATGTGTCTGCACTGTGAAGTGTCAGAAATATCATGATGTGGCCTGACTATAATAATCGGCAGCCAAATCAAGATTTTAGGGGGTACCTTTAAATGTTGTCAATGGTTTTGATCTTGGTGTCATTTGAAAGCTCAGAATTTGTAGATTAAGAATTTGCCGGGTATCCTTTTGTCACCATTGAGAATTTTGTGTAATTTAAGAAGGCGTCCAAGATGGCCGCCAATTACGAAATGTGCTGAAGTGTGCTTCAAAAACCTAACAAAATGTACATCAATGGTACAGTTCCCATTATTTCCATGAATAACTTGACAATGAAAATATTTTATTTATAGAAATGCTTTTATGATCAGTCATCTAACTGAAGTTAGAAAAGAAATGGCGATTTAATGGTTTCACTACACGGGCTCACTGAATTTTTGCGCGCTTGCTTCTGCTGTACCCATTATTCCTGTATGATTATCTTACTCTTGTGTTGCTAACATATGGCATTTTTTCAGGCATCTTATATTTTGATTGGTAATGACTGGTGGTGGCAGTTTTGAATCATGCGTTCATTGTCATGGGTACAAGCATTATACGAATGTGATTGTCTAATAACATCATGTTTGATTACTCCATTAGTTATCAACTAATTGAATTTAACTTTCAGAAAGAAAAATTGTGCAGTGCATGGTGCTGGATTTGGTGAAAAAGTAGTATGTAGTGTGTGGTGCGTGGTGAATGCTGAATATCGCAGCGATGACAAACCATTGACCGTTTCTGTTATTTCACATTTAAATACAACTGTTGTGATAAACACGACCGATTGACTGAATGTGGTTCCAGTAGGATTACCATTGCTATTAGGTGCAGTGAAATTTACAATAATGGAAAGCAGATCATCCTGAAGACAATATGGTCGCAAACGAGAACTTTAAAATGCTGTGCCACAGGGCTTGTGCTTCCTCCTATACGTCAAGCATGCTGGTAGAACGGTTAGCAACTACACTCAGAACTTCAAGTGCCTATTACAGAGGCGTTTCTTATCACAGGATGTGTACCAGGTATATGATCGAGATTATGACTACAGCATCAAAGCCACAGTTAGGACATCTAGGGGAAAGGATGCAAGCAGAGTTCATAAACTGGGTCTGGACACAGCATTACTACCACAGAAGAGGTTCTGGGTGTTGCAGAGAACAAGGTAAAACTCACAGATTTCATATACTTGGAACTGAGCAATGATTCCGAATCCCACCAGAAGAGGTTTCAAAACCACAAATCATAGCAGGTCAAAAGACAGCTACCACTGAGATCAGTAATGGTGGCGTGGTGGTACATAGGGATTACATTGATACTAGCCATGAAGAGGGTGGGTGGTAGAAAGAATAAGACAATATTGCAGGGAAGGGGTTGATGGACACTTTTTAACTCCTTCAGTAAAACAAACGTTCATGTGATAAAGTAGTGAAGCCCTTGGTTTTGTAACGTCCAGACAGTTACATTAACTTCAGGGAAACCTCATTTTGTGAAGGGTAAATGAAGGCTATACCGATTATCTCGATTTCATAACAAACGTCTTCTTAGTACAGTAAAATAATTTGAAAGCAGGAATACCCTAAGAAAAAGTCACAGGTTCAAGGGTTTACCTAGGACTGCTTCTAACACCTTCATTACAAGAGGCTTAATATAGGCGGATTAAAACCATTTCATTTATACAAAGTAAGACAAACAGGAAGCGTAGTATCAAAGGTGCGATGAAGACAAACTTTAGCCGCGTTATTGTCGGTCTCTTGTAAGCTGAATAAAATAGTATGGCAGCAACAAAACCTGAATAAAGGGACGTCATGATGTCGATGATGCAAAAAGACTTTATATAAAAAACAGTTACAACGAGACGTCTCCACTACGATGAATAAAATCGCCTAATAGAAACAAGAATTAAGCAAACTGCGTTAGCACTGAAAGGGTGGTCGGAGACTATTTCTACACATTAACTTCCGACCTTCACAAGCCTGAATAACGTGTGCTATTGACAGCATAATAATAATAATAATAATAATAATAATGATAATAAAAATAATAATAATAATAATAATAATAATAATAAAAATAATAATAATAATAATAATAATAATAATAACAATAAAAATGATAATAATAATAATAATGAAAATAATAATAATAATAACAAACAATAATAATAATAGCAAAGACATAATGGAACTGAAGACGGATGTGGATTTTTTTTTTTAAGTCCCTACTAACACAAACGCGATCATCTAATATATTTCATCCGTACTAAATGCTCTCAACTCCCCAACTCGAATTCTTCCTGCTCCTTATGGCACTTTGCCAAAACCCATTCTAAAAACTCTACCTCATCATCCTTCCCTCCTCTTTTCTACTCTGATGGTTCTATAGCTATTTCTTCTACTGATAAAGCAGATCTCTTCGCTCAGACTTTCTCCTCCAATTCCAACTTAGACGATTCCGGTTCTGTTCCTCCATCACTTTCCCCCCTCTGACTTCCTCATGACTGACATTAAAATTTCTTCAGCTGATGTATTTTCTGCCATCACTGGGCTCAATATTAACAAAGCATATGGGCCTGATGGAGTCCCACCTGTTGTCCTCAAAAACTGTGCTTCTGTGCTTACACCCTGCCTAGGTAAACTCTTTCGCTTTTGTCTGTCAACTTGTACCTTTCCTTCTTACTGGAAGTTTGCTCTCATTCAGCCAGTCCCAAAGAAGGGTGACCATTCCCAACCCTCTAACTATCGTCCAATTGCTTTAACATCCTGTCTCAAAAGTTTTCAATTCTTAACAGAAAAATTTTAAAGCATCTTTCCCATCACATAACCCAGAGGTCCGTAGATCGGAACTACGCTCTGCTACCAAAATATTGGAACTAGACAATCCGCACTCACCCGTACGGCTCTACGACGTGAACTACCAGGGCTCCCGGCTGCACACCACAGGAACCCCCCCCCCCTTCCCCCGACAACGCCATCACCCGTGACTCAGCAGATGTGTGCGTGCGCACACACACTAACAGTCAGTATGGGTTCCATCAGGGATGCTCCACTGGCGATCTTTTCACCTACCTTTCAGACTCCTGATCATCCTCCAAAAGCTTTGCCATTGCACTTGACATCCCAAAGGCTTTCGATCTAGTTTGGCATAAATCTTTAATTTCCAAACTGTCCTCATACAGTTTCTATCCTTCTATCTGTGCCTTCATCTATAGCTTCCTTTTGTGGGTCGTTCTATAGCCGCTGTTGTAGACGGCCATCGTTCTTCTCCTGGCTTTAACAACAGTGGTGTTCCTCAGGGCTCTGTCCTATCACCAACTCTCTTCCTTTTATTCATCAGTGGCCTTCTAAGCTGTACATCTAAACCTATCCACTCATATGCTGATGATTCCACCCTTCACCTTTCCATTCGGTTCCCACAACGTCCATCTCAGCAGTTACTTCAACAAACAAGGGATGAGGCTATGGCACACCTAATGTCTGACTTGCCTTATATCTTTGACTGGGGTAAAAATAACCTTGTTGTTTTTAACCCACCCCATCCCACCGACGTACGATGCACGTCACAACTTTTTCACGCCGAGACCCACCGACGTGCATTGTACGTCACTCAATTGCAAGGCCCGTTGTTTGCACATTTTTCACGATTTGCAGGTGATTTTTGGTGCTTAGACACGTGATACTTTCCTCTAGCTGCCGCCAGGTGGGGACACTCCAGGACCCTGTGTGGCCCACACTCACCTGTGACACGGCCACTCACCTTGTAGCAGTGACCCAGGATAGACACTGCGCGCCGAGATGTCTCTGACGAGGAAATTCAAGCCGTCCTTGACACCTACCCAGCCGAGGAATTCACTGGGAATGGTGATTTGCCCCTTGTTGACGATGTCCGTGATAAAGATTAAGTGGTTCCGGCCAAGGAGATGACTAGCAGTGACGTGGAGGTGCCGTCACCTAGGAAGTGGCGGTATGTTACCTATCATCAGGCAGGCCAGGCTAGACCACGAGGATGTGGATGCACCTCTCTCCAGCCTGTGCATGAAGGGTCAGATGGGGGTGAGGATTAGGACGAGGACGGAGCACGTGGACATGGTGTTGCCACAGTTGGGCTTTGAGTGGATGTCGCCCCGTGGAATGGAAGGAATGAAGCAGCATAAAAGGTATGGCTCTATTTCCTTGTCTGGGGATGGCGGAAATGTAGGGACGGGAGTGAGGAGTGGTGAAAATGAAAGTGGTGGTGTTAGGGAGGGAGGTCACACGCTCCTACGTGGTGCACCTGGGCGGCGGGCAGGTGATGTGGAACCGCTTCCCAGTACATCATTCGCCCCACAGTATTCCCGTGCTCCCTCTCCACAGCCCCGTGACATGGGGAAGGGGGCGAAAGCGAAAACTAAGGGAAAAGGAAAAGGGAGAGGGAAGAGGACCGCGAGTGTTGAAGGGCGCCGCTCTCCACCCCAACCACCCACTCCACCCTCTCCTCCACACCCTGACGAAGGCGACTATGGTGCTGACAGTGATGTGTCGTGGGTCTGGGAGGACCTATGATTCACCCCTTCATAGAGGAGTGGCGGTCTGGCTGCACTGCTCCACATATCCACCAAGGCTCCAGCAGGGTGGATTTCCTCCACCTGTACTTCTCATAGGAGTTCGTGGAGAGTATAGTGGAGCAGACTAACATCTTCGCCAGGGGATCTATAGTGAAAGTGAGCATTAGGGGACAATGAGTGTGCACAGTGCTATGGTTACCCAGTCACTGTTAATGAGATATTTCTATTTTTTGCCTTGGTTCTGTTGAAGGGTATAGTACAGAAAGGACAAATTCCGGCTTACTGGTCTACTGACGCCATTACTTACACACCCTTCTTCAGT